>DWHU01001855.1:0-11226 GCA_018247975.1 Parides photinus
GGGTTGGCATAGTGTATTAGTCCTCATCTGTGCTAAACACACTGCTAAGGTATTGGCAATGGTTTATCCAGCCAGCCGCCTGCCTGACGCTAACCCTCCTTGGGAATTCCAGTGATATTAAAATTTTTAAACCGTACTTAAGTCAATGGTGCGCCGCCTGGATTCGAACCCGCGACCCCCGAATCGAAGACCGAGGCCCGTAACCACTCGACTATCACGGCTCTTATGACATTTCCTCGTAGTGTACGTATAAAAAGCAACTACGAAGAGATATCTTTCTGAAAAATGCAACACCTTTTTTTGTAACTCACCTTATAAAGTGACTTTATTAGACCAGTTTTTGCTCACTATAGCAGAGCATACGTCGATGAAGATACATCAAAAGTCTTGGCACTATGATTAGTATGATTTTCGCCTTACCTCTTTTTATATTCTCCCAGACTATCTGTACAAAATCATCCCTATTATAAGTGCTTTGCATGTGATAGAAACCAAGAGTGTGCAGCATTTCATGCACCACAGTGCCATGACGGAAACACCCCTTCGCCAGATTCAATACCTGACTCACTTCTCCGTCGTCTTCACTTGTACTGTTTACGAAACCAACATTTGAGAAACAACCACTTGCTGTACCCTAAAAATTAATAGTGTAATAAAATACATTACAAAATAATTAAATCTATATAAGGCAACTGTCAAAAAGCATTATATACAAATTGTTTCATTTTATAATGCATGGAGCAGTCTTGTTGCGCCTTTAAAACGTCCTAATGTGTTTGTTTAACCATGAATAAATTAGAATATAACTTAGGTCGGAAGCCCAGTTGCATATTTTAATAATAATCAACGTCACGGAGAATGTTAAATGATAAAACAGCTCTTATGGTGATATTAACTAACTAGTTACTTATGTATTTTACAAAAATGCTCTATAAATTAAAGACAAAATATTTCTCACAAAAAAATATTTCGAGATTTTAAATTTTAAGTACAGTTACAAATTTCTTTCACTTTTTTAATAAAATGTTTGTTGGATTTCTACTCGTCCCAGATTTACGACAAAAGAACTAACGTGGTTTTCTTAAGTAATAAAAAGGAACTAAACCAGTCATCACATTGACGAATGTAAAATTGATTTTAAACTAACTTTAGGACAGAGCCGACGTCAACTGACGCTTTCATTAGTAATCACCGGGACCTCTTACTGTTCGCATATATTATAAGCTAAAATGTATTAAAAATTCTCGATATGGAACAAAAAAAGATACGTTTCTGTTAATTTTAAGGTGAGACGAAGTAAAACTTTTCGTATAACAATACCTGTATAAATAAAAACATGCTGTTATAAACGTTATTACATATTAAAATATTTCTATTAATATCTCTATACCTTTATAAGAACTGCGTGCTCCTCGTTTTTCTTTGGCCTAAATTTAATACAAGATTTGTTAGCGATGTCTTCCATTGCAGACTCTATCATCTTTATTTGTTCCTCATCTAAATAATTTGTTAAAAACATTAATATTTTTTTTCAAAAACTAAAATATGTCGTAGAAAAAGCTAACAAAGCCTTTTCTAAAAATGGAATTTAAGAGAAGACAAAAAAGTTCAGGAATCAAAGTTCTTCATAAGATTTTTTATTTTTTGACGCATGGCGCTGTTCCCTGACAAGAACTAGCAATAGAGTCAGAACTTTATCTTTTATGCTGTCATATTCACAATTAAGTGTTAAAAATGTATTTTATAACAATGTATTTCTGTATTTTATTCACTTAGCGAAAAGTACCAAAAAAGTACGGGAATTTTATCCATAACGAGACAAATTATTGATGTTGTTCTTTATTAATAAATGCTGTAAATCGTTTGTTTGAACATACAACAAAACGTCTTTTAAAATTATACATTATTTAACAAAAACAAACCAAAATCATCTTCTTCTATGCAGTAAACAACGGTGCGTTCTGGCCATCGTTTCACACCATCCACGAGTCCGTTACGACTGTTTTCTGCTACTATAATCGCTTCTTTCTGATGGGCGACAAGTAACATATCACCCTCAAAATATTTTCCGAACTCAGTAGCGTAATTTGACACTAAAAAATTATTTTAGTAAAACATGATGAATTTAAAATTTACAACATTCGCAAAGACTATTTAGTGTAAGGATAGAAATATTTTGTATGTATTTTACCATCTTCGTTTATTTCAAAAGCAGCTTCTTCTAATAGAGGTGCAGCAAAACCCTTAGTAATAAAAATTAGTAGAAATAAGTTCAGTGTAAACATTTTTATGACTGGATATCTCAAAAGTAATCACCGAGACCACTAACCGATTGCGCTATTGCCACTGAACACTGTTCCACTTGACATTGCGACACGATCTTATAAATGTGGTACATACAGTTAGTCCTGCCAGCGGGATACGACTATCGATTACCTAATTAGATAACTTAGCGGCACGTTATCTAAATCGATTTATTTAAAATGAAGTGTTTAACACTTATTTTGTAATTGACTAAGCGGATTCCCCGCTGCGCCGGCGCCAAGGTTTCCCGGTTAATGACATGATAATAGGCTTTTGTATCCCAACACAAAGATACATTGCTTTAATAGTAGACGACGTAAACAAATAAACACGTGCTTTAATTTTTTCTCTGGTAACATAACATTAACTTTACACCTCAAGAAAAAATTTCTTCGTCAAAGATAGTTTATACATCAAATTATCGAGCCATGTAGAACACTCGTCTGACTGTAAGTGATATATTGCAAATAAATTTCACCAGCCTCAACGCCCTGCAAGAATCTCCTTTCAATACTATTACATGTTCAATGTAATGCAAATATCTAATTCGCGTAATAGACATATTGCCGCCATTCAAAAACTCGCAACCAAATACAAAAACTACGTAAGAATAAACGAACTATTTATGTACAATAACTAACAAAACTGCAACATGTAACCTTGGTATCGAAAGAGAAGTCTTCGTGCTACAAAGCAAGTACCTAAACGGAATTTAGTAGAAGTAATTCATCGTTAACACGTTTTAACATAAACCAAAGGAACGATATATTATTTTTAAAATTTGATTTATACATTATACGTATCGTATTTATTTATAAATTTGCTTGTAAAACTGATATTGAAAATTTATAAATAAATATCAGTTATTTTTACTTTCAGCTGGCGTATTCCGAATCTACAACTCCTCGCTTTTGATAAAGCTAGAATACGCAAAAAGCAACATCAGTTACTACTAAACATTCAAGTTTACAATTTTTATGTATTGTCACTACCGATTGACGTTCTCTCTCGATGAACTAAACAGTTTAAATAATTAAATGAATGGTTGACCTATGATTAATTAATTATAAACAACATCATCTAAATAGATAACGCTGGATATATACTAATACTAATGAGTATTAGTAGATATCTATTTGGGTTCTAACTTTAATATACATGTAATTTATAAAAAGCCTTCCTTGACTTATTTAATTTAATGAATTACATTCCACAAATATCATAAAAAAAATTTAATAATCACGGCGCCATGTTAGCTTTTTTCGGTACTTTTTCTACATCAAACTTGCTACACGATGCCAAGTTGCATTAAAGTATATTACAAATTATAGATATTATCGTATTTTATTTTTTCCATTCATTCAAATTCGTTGTTTTCTGTCATCATAACTATCGATTAAATTAAACGATTAAAACAAGACTTCTACATATTTCACGATTCTTAAACCCAGAGAAAAATAAACGATTTTAATAAGTTAAATTTAATATTATATTTTTAGCATGATAGTTATATTCTCATGTATAGACATATAAACGTATTCCAACAAAAGTCCTTTATAATAACAACTAGATGAAAAAATTCGAAATTAAAGAGTTTCGTTTATTGTAAATAACGTGCTTTATTTATATTACAAAGTAATTACAAAAAAAATCTCGACACACAAACTGTAAACTGTACATACATGCAATTAAAATACAGTGTGAACCATTGATTAAACGTAATGGACATTCTAACGTAATTAATGCATTAAGATACTTAAAACTAACAAAATAAACAGTATACCGTGTAAAACAGCCGATGGTAATAATAATAATATAAACAAAAAAATAAATCCATTTTATACGTTATGGCTTTTTCGTAATATAATACTGAAATTGCTAATACAACAAAAATATGTACGCAAGCATTCCTACAAATGACCTAAAACTGAAATGTGTGTTAACTATTCATTGTTAATAAATATCAAATTGCAATAGGCGACCACTATATATACGTCGTTACAATGCACTCCGCAATACAACGAGACGTTTAAATAAATTTTTCACTAATTTACACATCAAATGTTTGAGTAATTAATTTAGGCAGTCTTTAATATATTTCATTTAATAATAATGATACCATGCCGTTATTGGCGGTATTGTATTTTAAACGTCGGACAACAAAAATGGTAACGTAATACCAACTTAACTACATCGAATATTTATTCGTAATTATCGCCGTACCAGCAAAATGTAACGATAAAGCTCTGTAAAAACATCTAAATATTGGTCTAGTTAATTATTGCATCGGTCTAAGTAGCCCGTCATTAATTCGAGTCGAGTCGTTGCGATAAGATTGTTCACACAACACTACCAAATACTAGAGCACTATGAAACCCGTTATATTACAACGGAAATAAAAAAACTAGTGTATATACACCACTACCTATCGCGAAACTTTCCACGATCCGATCGCACTGAATCAAAGTGTACAAAGTATAATTTATCTACCATTAAAAGCGTGCCAACAATTTGACTAGTGCGATAAGATCATTTGTATACCACACAGAAAACAAAACAAATGATCGTTAAATACATTATATTATACAAAGATATTGTCCTCGTGGATAAACACAAAAACATCTATAGATAAATCCGTCTAGGTAGATACCACCGTAGTTCCTTTCTACCGACAAACAGCAACATACATGCAAACGTTACTGTGTGACCAGGAGAAGCTATGTCGAGCTTACTATTTTTTGATCTCAACAAGGTAACACATAAATTTCGTATGGTTGTATAGATAATAAATTAAAAAAAATTTAAAAGCATGCTTTTTTGAATTTTTTATATTTTTTATTATAAGAAAAGCTCTAAAATGCTCTCCGAAGTCATCCCGAAGAATTCAACCCGAATTCTCGGAGATGACCCTCAGGTAACCCCGTCATCGGCGAGCTGGTTATCCGGGTCCACAATTACCACGGGTTATTGTTTTTTATTTCCCCTAGGATGTGTGCAAAATTTCAGACATCTGGGACAATGGAAAGGGGCTCAAATTAAGCTTGCCAGATTTAAAAAATTTTGCAAGTTAATAAAAAGCACATTAAAAATGCCGTTATTGGAGAACTATACTTTTCCGAATACTCTGGTTTTAATATGTTAACAGGCCGGAACACAGCAATGCTGTTATGGCGGCAGGTTTGCAACACATAGGTGGTATCTAGCACGGCAGGGTCGACAGAAAAATCCACGACATGTGGAGTGGAATCAAAACAAAGACCTTCGTGTTACATGGTAAACGGAAAGCCCCTGCACCATAAAGGCCGTTAGATTTAATTAGTTCTTGTATCATCGTGCCGCCTCACTTTGAACGAGAGCGCAGTAGTCTCAGCTCGTCGAACCAGTTAAGACTATACCGGTCAAGTTCTAGTGTAAGCGTGGTCACCAGCACGTTAGGAACAACTCTAAGCTTACCACTACAGCTAACATTTGCCTAGTAAAATTGTCTATGTGCAGTGGACGTTCACTGAGCAGTAAGCAGCACTGTAAACGAGTTTTATCACAAATCGTGCAGCGAGCTACAAACAATTGATTATTTTATTGCTATACCATTAAAGACCTCGATCGTCTTAAGGCAAATCGATACCATAATATTAAACCTTATCTAAACTTTACTATTCGTAACGTGAATATTGAGACTCTAAAATGAATCTTACTGCTTAATTATTAATACAACTTCACGCTATTTAAGAGCAAGTATAGAGTAAAGCTTTAGTTATAGATTTAAAGACATTTCAGAGCATTGTTTACACAAACAAATTTAGTTCTCAAAAGTATTTTCATCGATAAACTTTACGGTTCCTCATAGGAAGCGTTTCTATAGTATAACATTTTGAATATCAAAAATAATAGTACACACGACGCATTTAAATTTGAAAATATAGCATAAATCGATAAAAATATTGTATCATTTGTGATGTTCACAATGAGAACTAAATGGCGATGAAGAAAGGCGTAAATCCCGCGCTGCTAAAGCGCCATATATCCAAATGGCAGAGGCCTAAACTTGTTACAATTTTACTACTTATTAAAATTTTATCACCAATTATTTTATATAATAATAAAACATTACCTGTTAATATTTATATGGGGCTGTTGTTGAAATATGTTGAATTTCTCGTGGTGTTTACCTTCCACGGTGAATCTCGAAAACTCGCGCCTCTTTTAAAACGTATAAAGCGCACGGTTGTATTAAACGAGCTATCACGGTTTCACTTTAAAGTTCTAAAATTTGAGAAATCAAGTGTTATCGCATGTAAAGGAACACGTCTTCTATAATGCAAACAATAGCCCCACAGTAAATATTAATTTGTTGTACTTTATATAGAGCATTATTGACGCCGTTAATATATGTGAAATGAGACATATTGCACTTATCATTTGGCACTATCGTCGTTGATATCGTATTAGTCAAAAGGAAGTAATATGTACCATATTATATTAGTTTTTGCAGGAAGATCAAGAGCACCAAACAGTGGCAGAAAATGAACCCGTTTGTTTTAGGCTCATTAATCGCCCATATCTCATAGCCAGGACCAGCTCTCACTAGAAATTAATAAAATCATTTGTCCACCACGTCGGCCACTAAGCGCCAGGTTAATGAGAATTCATTAAAATTAAAATTTGTTATCTATTGTACTTATCAATAACTTAAAGATCAATACGTCTCAAGCCACATATATATCAATAATAAATCACGAAAACATGGCGCTAGTACTATTACACTAATAAAATCCAAAATCCTTATGAATTTAAAAGGGCCACTAATTCGATGTATTTATCGAGTAATATCGACAAAAAATTTAGCTTAATAACGTAATTACAAAATGGCGTCACTAGCAAGTCATGACCGCGACAAAACGCGTTTTTTCATACACAGAAGAGTTGAAGACGTTGTAGTAAACTATTCAAGTAACATGCTGATATGTAAATTACAGTAACTTTTAATATATGGAGGAGTAGATGTGTAATTTAAAAAATATATCCGGTTTGTGTATTTCAAATAGGTTCAGTTTTCAATCTAGTCACCAATTTCATGTTTCGATTTCTTCATCCATCACCTCCGGAGTCCGGATCGATCACAGTTCAAAATTTAGCATATTTATAAATACTAATGATAATTAGGCCATATTAGGACAGAAGATCACAATAATCGTGTATGTCAATACAAATTTTTTTACTTGTATATTCCTAATATTTCGGTCGAAATGTTTCTATCGTTTTCTATATTCTTTGGATTAATGAATACCTGCAACCAGAAATAAAGCAATTTTTATAATAAGTTGGTTATTATTAAATTTCTCTTCAGACAAACAGATGTAACTATTTTAATCTACAGTCAATCGTCGGTGCGATTGCTACTGTATACGGTGGTTGCGGGGTACGTCTCTGTTACTGATTACATTATAGCTAAGTACTATGTAACAGATAAGTAATTTATTGTAAAATGTATCTTTCATCATCTCGATAGGTGTTATAACTAGTGAAATTACTAGGAGTTATAAACCTTACATCCTTTGTAACAAAGTTACGTAGAAAAATTGCTGCATGGTTCATCGCTATAACAAGCACCTCATTGTAAGTGACAGGCGTGTTTACTTACGGTTACATAAATTCAGGCTCGTCGCTAAGCATTTTCGAATACCAAAGAGCTATACACAAATTTTCTGTTTTAAACTAATCTCAGTTGATGAATAACGCTGCAAGTATTTTTTTTTACTTAAACAGCTCACCTAATACTGAGCTAGCTGACCCTTGTCTACGGGTTAATGGACTATAACCTAAAAAAAATCCTTATTCTACTCGGAGTTGTAGTTATCCAACCGCGAGTTGTTACTAGTTAAAACTCCACCCTCACCTTTTTAATGTACAATGATCTAAACGACTTAAGCGGTTTGTGCATGCGTAGGCGCAGAAGTAGGAGCGGGCGCAGGCACCGGTGCAGGAGCCGGCGGAGAAGGCGCAGATGCATTCCTCGACCTCCCTCCTCGGGGCTTGATACTCTCCGACACCTGCCACATAGCCTCCTCACTCAAAACATCGTCGAACCCGTTAAACATGGCCTGAATGCGCTCATTCTTCTTGAACTTGTACTGTCTGCAATTTAAAATAAAAATTTATTAATAAGTTGTTCTTAATTACATAGTATCATAAATTAATATATATACATGGATATTTTTTATCACTTCTATATTATAACCCTACAATTCTTGTACTGTAATCACATTTATCACAAAACTAAGGTCTGTGAATAATCTCAAAGAAACTTTCAGAATATAAACTTTATATCATGTGCAACAGTTACAAGAAGAATACAAGAAATCCATACTATACCTATAGTATGGATTTCTTGTATCATGTTTGAAATTATGTTTGGAATACATATTAATATTAAAAATAAAAAACTTTTGACGCCGACTTTGCTTTTGAATAATATTATTATTATACATAGTACAGATTATCGCATGACCACAGAAATTGTAGAGATATTTATAGTAAATAATTTTTAATGAATATTTTCAAATCTCTTATATAAAAAAGAAATATAGTCACTCACTCTTTATGGAATCTCTTCATACTCTCCATAACTTGATATTGTTGCCACCGCTTGGTGAAGTTTATTCTGCCGTCGGGCAATAGGTCCGGATTACCAATGTGTACAAATGTCAGATCTTGAAGCACTAAACCACTGTAAATAAAATTTTACGTGCTTTAAAAAATACAGAGTTGTTCATAAAATGTAAGTGGAAAGAGTATATGGAAATATTTAAAGCCGGTGTAGTTAGAATACTGTATACGAAACATAATTTATGTGAATACATTTCCTCAGTATTCAAATCGTAGTCGCGTATCTTGTTTATAAGTCCTTATAATTGCTTCCTTCCGGCGCAGAGGCAAATAACTTTTCTTCCGTAACATATCATCTAGGCAGGGTTTTTCAAAACATTTGTTGACTACCTACCCTAATTTTATAATCTGCTATTAGAGCGATGCCGTGTTAGAGACGTCAACTTATGAAGCTGGAGTATTCCGATCTAGTACGCTTCACTATATACGGCCTCATTCTCACTTAACACCATGAAATAAAGATTAGTTTTAGTGCGTTGTAGTCTCAATCTTTAATATGTACTTACATATAAGGTATGCACGGTGGTTGCGTCTCGGCGAGCGCGTTCCTATACGCACTGAACGACTTTGAAGAGTCGATCAGTGCACAGTGATCGTGCAAGGTGTCGACAATGGCACGCGGCCAACCCAACCGGCGGACTGGAGGCGAGTCTAAGGCGGACACCAATGCTAGGTAAGAATTAAAATTGTTCATCTTTCTTAAAGCCTTCATCACCTTGAGAAATTTACTTGCGTATTTCTCACGCTCCCTCGCTTCTTCCTGTAAATATATGTTGTAAGAAAATTTAACATGCATTAATAATATTAATTTTCGTATTACTTTGAATGGTTAAGAACAAATAAGAACATAAATAGTATTCGATACTAAAACGAGAATAAATTACAAATCATTACATAACAAAACAATAAAAACTACAAGATGAAGTACTAAGAATACACATGTCAACAGTATTTGTTTTTTAAAGTTTTGAGAGTCTGTATGTCTTAATTTTCAACACCTGCAAATCCTCATCATCATCTTAAGGGTCGACTGATGAATCATTCTTATAAGCATTAAGTGTGCAATTTGTACCTTCGAAAAGGTTTCTCAAAATGCAGATGTAATGGGACGTGAGAAATCTTAACAACATGTTATTTAATAAACGTAGGAATTACTAAACATTAAAATAAAAATAATGATACCAAGTATTTCAGGTGTTACCATTTCCGGAGTTCGTAGACCGATAGGGAGTTATGATTATTATATTGAATAAAAAATACTAACTTGTTCTAATATTCTAGATCGGGCCCAGTAGCTCATTTTGTTGAAGTGCTCGGTGAACCTGGTGAGATTGGGTGAGCTTTCCTCGGACTGATCTCTAGGCCAAGACAGCACCTCTGCGGTGGTGATTCGCACGAACAATGCCGCGTCCAACAACGTCATCTGTTCCGCCAACTCCGATGCTTTGAAGTCCAGCAACGTGTCACGTCGCAATGAAACGGATCCGTAACAAGGCGTATCGTATTCGTATCTGTTGTTAGTCTGAAAATCGTCTCAAAGATTAGGGCATGTTTATAAACACTTGTAACATAACCAAAGTCAAAATTATAGAACCACGTCACATTAAAAATAATTTTATTGTATGAAAAAGCCTAAAGTAAGCGACGTGAGGTGGTAGAAATATTTTTTTAAATCCCATCCCTATAACCTTCAATTGATAGAATTATAACACTACATCACAAAGTCCTCGTCGCTTAATTTATATCTCATTTTAATATTTGTGTCTAAATATTATTTATATACCTTAAAAAAGCTTAGCTTAGTGTTACCCAAAACATGTTTAAATATAACGATGTGTATTAGATTTAATAGCTCACCTGCTGGAAATGTAATTGTTTCTGTTTATCAACGAGTATTTGTCGTAATGCCTTCGCTATTGGCAACTCTTCAGCATCAACTAACCAATATATGAATTCCATTATCTCTTGCATAAGTGGACGATCCAAATCGGCCAACCTATGAAAAATTTAAGAAATAATTAAAATGTATTCACTTTTGTTATTTGTGTGTTACTGAAACTATTCTAACTCAATTTTTAAAGGATCACACGCGATACATCCCAAAGCGGTACGGGTTCGATAACCACTTAGCTTGGCTTTCGACGTAGAAAAACGTCATGCAGAAAATTATATTACATATTATTTAAACTACATAAATGTTAAGAACATATGCATAATTAGTATATAACTATCTATAGTGTTTAAGCAAAACTTTAA
>DWHU01001856.1:0-11226 GCA_018247975.1 Parides photinus
TGAAATTCTATCCCGCAAGTAATACCTTTCAGTGAACAACAAAAGCATGTAGAATGACGTGTGCGCAATCTCACAATCACTGCTTGAGTAATGAGCCAACTTCAATGGACTCCATCAGATAAAACGTCCGTAGAAATGCGACAAACAATCGTAATACGGACTTGTGAATACTCGACAATCTACTTTATATCCACCAACTTGCTTTTATTCAGAAGAGAATAACTACTACCTGTAATAAGAACTATACTGAAAATAGATTAAACTATACAATGACCTTTTGTACTGCTTTAGGGATTGATTGTAATCAAACTCGTATCAGCTCACAAATTTGTTGAATTCAGACCCTTTAAAGGAGTTGCATCTGAACTCAAGTTCGAGTAACTTTAACCCAGTTTATATAACTATTAACTATGCGGGCGATGATATGGATAATCAATAATATTAGAAGAAGATTGACGCTTTATTATTCTATATAGTTTAACTATTATATTAAATTCGTCGTCTAATAAATAATAGAATTTTATCTTTGTCTCTCTCAATAATATTTCTTCAAGTTTCATTTCAATATTTGTCGTAGGTTAAGATAAAGTGTAAAAGACGGTCATTTTTAATTTAAGATAAGACTTCTGATGCGTTGATAAAATCTGAAGTCTCTTTTACTGATAAAAGTGGCATTTTGGCAAGTCACCAAATATTTAATGAACCTTTAAACTTATTAATCGTCCGTAAGGATAGTTAAATAAAAGCTCGGAGAGAAAGCTGAAGCTTTTAATTTTTAAACTGTGTAACTTGTATATTTATGATTCAGAAGATATTGGTTTCTAAACGAACTTGAAAACATTGAAAATTTTAAAGGAAATCAATTTCAAAAAGTTCTTGAGTGTATTTGGATTTGTGATTTACAATAAAATTAATATAACGATTGAATAAAGTAAGATAAATACGGGGGTAGAACATTAAAGCACATTAGTTTATAACATATATTTAAAATCGTCAATTTTATAAGCAATACTATAAATAAAAAGTATGATCATGTAAGTAAAGAACACATGTAAATAATATTTGTCCTTGACGCTGTTATTGGATTTCCTTTTTGAATAGACGAAGCCCGTGACTCCCTGAACTAGATAAGTGAAGAAAAATTAATCTACATATTTCATATATTCTTTAAGATGACTGACTTATTTAACTGTTTCGCTAACGATACACATATTTATACATATTTATTTAACCACAATTTTGAGAACCTTTAAGAAGAATCGCACCTTTTTCTTGTACACAAAACTAAATTATAATACACAACCAAAAGAGAGCGAGGCGATTCATAATTATTAACTCAGAACTCGTCTTCTATATTAGTAGAGAATATTTAAAAGAAATATTTTTCAATAGTTAATTATTTATTATATACTTATTAATATAATGGTGCTTAAGAATATTTTAAATCGGTCTGTGATTTTTTTTTTATTATATGATGTGTACAGATAAAAACGTTTCAAAAGAGAAAGGCTACATGTTCTCAAATAAAAAATACATTGTTGTACAAATTTCCTTTGTAGGAAATATATTCTAAGACTTTGGCTTATCATCAGCCCTTTTGTCGTCCGTAGCCGGTGCAATTTCTCAGATATCATCGCCTCTTTATACTGCCTTTACTTCTTCCTTACAAATATAGTATTATTCTTTTAAATACTCAATACATTACCCTTACATATAATATAAAGGTATATATTTCTTATCAAAAAATTTGTAAATATCCAATGAAATGTTAATAACCTTTTTTTCGTATTTAATTTAACTAAAAGAAATATCACGGAGTCCTTGAACTCGAAATAAATCCTTAAACACGAGGAAAACCTCTATACGAATTTATATGTTACACAATGTCGTGGACATGCGTATTGGTCGCTTATCCAAACCGAAGCTTGAATTTTCTTTGCCATGTGGAAAATCTCAAGTAAATCTAGACTCTATTCCATAGAAAATAAGGTTTTAAATCGTTTGGCGTGAATGTTGAGCAAGCGCTTTATGTTGGGCGGAGGCATCGAATTGAGGGTGATTCAGTTGGAACTCGTCGCGTAAGGGGTAGTGTCGCATACAAGCCCCATTTTTTTTTAAATCATTGAAAAAAATCATCGGTGACCACACATGACTCCATCCACGACGGACCCACCTATCATTCCGAATGATTATTATAAATTAGACACAGTTTAACTCACCGTCACCGCAATGTGCATCGGAGTATTGTTTTTTACATATTACAAACGTGAAACGAATACTCGTAAAATGTGTCCGTCTGTTAGCAAATTATTGTCAATTAGGTTATGAGTTCTAAACATTGTGGGATTTAGTTCGTCGTGTGTCTAATTCAAGTCGAGTATAATAACATTTATTTTTCACCTTGAAACGTTTCGGTTTTTGTGTAACATAACTGTTGTAATTCAATATAAAGTATAACTAAGTGGTCTTTTACAATAATATGGGACGACATTTAAATGTGTATAACGAGTTCTAATTAATCATTCTTCACTATGTATCAAATAAAACTTAAAGTTTTGAATTTTATAGACACTATGAGCGCCTAATATCTTACAAATTCCTTTAAGTCCTGTTTTCATTTTAATCGTAAACGTAAGTGATTTGAGTAAACAGAATCGTTGTCAACGTCATAAAGTAACTTTTAAATAAATTATATTGATTGAAAATATATAAATAACGAAAAACTTTAACGCAAAAATAAAAGGCTATGTAACAAATTGAATATGTTGTAAAAGTATGTGGACGTTAGAAATGAGTAAATTTTTTTTGATATACCCAACTACAGATTCGTAACAATCTTTCTCGTTTAATTTCAATCGCTGAAAGTTAAAAATTTGTTATTTGTGTGATTGTTTTCTTCTATAAAGTTTTCGAAACGTTTAAAGGTGCTGTAAAGTAATGAAAACAAAAACGCGAGTGCATGTTGATGAAACTTTATGAGAATAAGTCCATCGACCCAGCGTTTGACGCCGACCTGTCTACAGTAATCTTGAAATGCTATAAAAAGGATACGGAAAGGTTTCCATTATTAAAACAAGTAGATTAAGTGTATATCAAAGTTAACCCTTTGGGTTTGTATTAAAATATATTATATACCTAATTTTTGTAAGAGATAGGAAGACATGTTTTTGGGTTTAGAGTTAACAGTCATTAGAAGATTGAAACAATGAAATTAACTGTAACTTTAACTATGACGGTGACATGTTTACTTGTTAACTTTTAGTAATTGTGGGTTAGTCATGGTGAAGTGGTCAATGGACAGAGTACGTACCCCTAACTTCGTTACCTGAACCCGGGCATGCACGAAACCTCTCGCCGTCGTTTTTACTGGTCGCTGTAAAACAAGATACTGTCCATGATAGTCTGCTTTATCGCTGAACTCACGTCATTTCAGGTATGTCGCCGAAATTCATTAAAAATATTATATCTACATATATATTAAAGTACACAAGTACACTTTATTTACTTATTCAGATCCTCAGCTAATATTTTTTTACTAAAGACTTACGTTTTCTTTTGATTTTTATGCCTTTTAAAAATTACTTCAAAGTAAAGTCTCCGTTGTCCGTCCGTGTATCCACGTTCCCCGTCTAACAAATGTTTGTCATGTTTTTAACATTTTGTTCTGACATAATTAAAATAGCATAGCGAATCTATATATATTTTAAAAAGTAATGCTCCTTAACCTTAGTTTATTATTTTCATAACAAATTTAAGGTTAGTTAAGCGTTAAACTATTATACAATAAACACTCCAATCGACTTATACTAGTCGTATGTATTGAAATATTTACAAGTATTAAACTGATAATTGACGTTAGTTAATTAAAATGAATGCAGGAGTATATTATGTTTATAAACTATTTGTTAAGGATAAGTAATTAGACAAATTACTTACGTAGAATCTGCTGCGGTTTGAGATATATTTAAAATCCTGGCATCACTTCTGACATCATTAGAGAACGGAAGCAGACCTTTGTTACTAAAGTCTAAGTATTAGACTAAGTAAGTCTAAGCATAGACTACTTCCGCTGTAAACTGTTAATATATATCTGTGTTGTTGTTCAAAGATTGTTTTACTTAGCGCAATTATAGGCCTGGTTAAATTTATTATCTAGAATGGCGGTAGCAAAGAGCGCAATGCGGTGTTGTACGAACATCTTAACTATCTCATTAATATGGAAAGCTTATAAATATATATGAATCAGGTTTAAGGAGGTTATTGTTAAATGAGGAGATACTAAAAACAGTTTCATTAAGATTCGATAATGATACATCAGTTAAGACGATATTGACGATGACGTCCTCATAAAAGCATAAAATTAAATACTTTAATGAGTCTAGTACTTTAATAGCATTTTAACTGGTGTATCATTAAATGCTTTGCCATAACCATGAAACGATTAAAATATAAATGTGATGTACTAAATGTGTAGATTTGAATGAAACAGGATAACATAATTGAGCATGAATTACACTTTGAAGAGTAGGTCTGGCCTCGAAACTTACGTCAGTACAGTAGATTATACGAAGAAGCGACGTGAAGAGTAGGAGTAGTTGTTCATCATGATAGGTACACTATTAATAATCTAGCGCTAGTTACGAATATAAACACAGCAGCACATTTTCCTCTTAAAGAAGTCAAAGTCTAATCTAGTAAGCATTAACTACGGCAGTTTTGAAACTAGAAGACAATTTTTGCACAGTACTACGTTGCGGCAGAAATAGCAAGTAACCAACACAATTAATAACCGTCAATGTAACACCCAATATTTTTTATTAAAACATTGAATTGTCGACTGAAGAAACTTAAATCATTTAAGAAATTCCATTTATAATTAAATTTTGCTCCGAAATTATATATAAATGGCCAGGAGCGAAAAGGCTGAACGGGTCGAGTCCATTTTGCAATTGCCCCCTTTAACAATCAAATTGCCCCCTGTGGGGCCCTACGTTGGGTAACACTGATCTAGACGGTCTATAGCCCAGACTTACTGCCAGTAAAATATTACGTTATGCTCTCTGTCGTATAGTTAGTTTAAAAGGAATAGATATGTCATAGTCATGTCACAGTGCATACAAGTTATTAAGTAAAAAGCATTATATATATGACATTATTAGGTAAGTTTATACTTAATATATTTTTTTGTCTTCATAAGAAGTTATATTCAATAATATTTAGATAATAGATATAAGAAATCGTTTAAATCGTTAGCTTTGTTGATGGCAGTCCTTTTGAGGAATTTTAAAACTTTGTCGGACTCTAAGCTCGCGGATACTGTTTGCGGATAATGTTTAATATATTATTACAAATCTAATACTATACCTCAATAAAACAGAGAAATATTTAGACCATGCAGAGAAAAACTTAGAACTGCTGCAGCAAGTACAGATGCAAGTGAGTGAAGTGTGGATCGAAGTGATCAATGTGAAAGAATCTACGCTAGTGTTTTGGAAAGTCAAAATTTCCTTTATTTTAGCTGACCTTCGGAAGTAGATGGAATGTAAGAGAAATAATTCTTTATACAAAGAAACTACTAAATGTAACAATGTAAAGCTCGTCGTAAATATTACATTCGGAAACTTGAAAGATTTGTGCGAAGCTTTGTTACTTGGATCTACGTTGGCAAAAGTTGGCCTTTTTATAAATCCTGTTTTGTAACCTTTTAGTTTGTGTGTTTTGTAGTGGATACGTACCCTAGTTTTTTTTCAACATGTGTCGACAGATGTCTAGTGTAAAGAGTGCACAAACAAACGAATTGGACGCCCTTTTACATGTAGTAACGAATTAAAATCGTTTGTGCGGTGGAAAAGTTTGTAGTATAAAAAGAAAAACATTAATCCTACACTACAGTACGTAAAGCGTGAATAATTTGACGTATGTATGAGCGTGTGGACTGTGAAATTAAAGATTAGTACTAATTTGATCTACGTCCATTATAAATGTTCTTGAATTATCTTTCGCATAAACATTTTAGTAGAACTGATAAACTGTGAGTGCGATTCGATTTCTAACGCTAATATGAAACACATTGGGAATTTCGCGGTTCATCAGTGGGCGATAAGTAATGGGAGTAAATGGATCTTATTTATTACATCACAGCATAGATCGTGTTAAATTTTGCAAAATATTACATCGTTTAATATGTTAGTAGGCAAGTTTTTATACGAAACGCCGTAACTACGCTGGTTACAACAAACAATAAATTAACAAACTGTTGTTTAGAAGTAGAAATAGACGCTACGAAGATACCAACTTAGATGGTCTCCGGTAGAAAGACTTTCTACTATTAGACACTGTTCTCCGGAGTATCTCGAGAGATGTATAAAATATTAGCTTTTTATTAATTTGTCCTTGTCTCTTAATAGGATTTCCAGTCTCCATGCGATGTAACATTTACTAAACTCAAAAATTACTGAAGTATTCTGAGAATGAAATGCCTCTTTTCAAGCGCAAATGTCCTATTTCCGCAATTTCGATTTTTCAGTTGCACAAAGGACATATGTAATATGTACGGAAGTTTTTTAATATTTTATATAAAATTCACAATGCTCTCAACTTACAGACGATGTCGTATCATTCGTTTGAGATTGAATTTATCAGTACAAGCGATGTGATCTCCGTGTCTTTGTTCTTAACGAAATGAGCCGCTGTCAAGTTATTTTATTAAAGCGGATATTTAACAAACAATTTAATATCCGGTTACGGTGAAGTAACATATTGCAAAAAGGTTTTCTGTATTATGTCAAATTATGTCTGTCACGTAATAAGGTATATACTGAAAATTTGCAATTTTGTATTTCTTTTGCGTAAACAAATAAAAGGTCCACAAGGCTGTCTTTTCTTATTTAATATAAGAACTCTTTTTCTGTCTTTCGTTTACAATAAAAATAGGCATGTCTAGAATCTTTAATTTCTGGTCGGCTTAGTACGTCAGTTTTCTTGATTTCTATCAGATGCTACTCTTCATTTACAACCTTACATAACATTTCTTTAACAATCCATTTATCGTTTCTTCAGTCTTCCTCTTCATTTACAACCAAAAACATTCATACCTAACTTTCTTAGCTACATCCATTTCCTCTCTACGCAAAACATATCCGTACTGGGACAAACGATTTCCTTTTAACTTTTCTAATACTAGTGCCACTTTCAAACTTACTTTCATGTACTCTTTCCTGCACTTATCCATTCTTATGGCTCCAAAGTTAAGAATCTTTATATCTTTATTATATTTTTAAGTGCATGCAGTAGTTAAGCGCTTTTATTTTTAGAACTGATTACCAGTTGGATTTAAGAAGTACACGATGGCGGGGTTTGTGGAGAATGTACATGAACCAACTAGCTCTCATCATTCTGGTCATAATATAAATCAGCTGTTAATACAACATGTCTGTGTTCTGGCTGTTGACATATGGGAGCTGGTGTATTCAGTGCGAGCCCTCTTCCATCCACTGCCTAATTGTACATTAACATATGAATTCGGGGCCAAATGTTAGCTTTATAATTGCTAAATAATCTCCATCAAGACCATCTTTGTCACAATTGCGTGTGGCCGTCAACATTTTTAGTGGTGTGCGTGCAGGGTCACACCAACCCTAAATATTTAAAGAGTGTACTATGTTTAACGTTTGAATACTTTCAGGTACGTGGCGAGTTGTGTTCGAGTATTCCTTTGTGGTTCAAGCCTCATTGTACGGTTGATGAAATATTTCTGAAATCGGTTTATTTCAGCTATATTTTTCTACTCTTCAACCTTTACTAACATTAACATTAAAATAGGTTACTATTTAATTTCAAACTTTAGATACTCTGTGATGAATATGATATGACATTTCTGGACCATCTTTTTGTAGACACAGTAACTCAAACGTCGGATATTATAGCCAAAGTTTCTAATTAATGAATATTTGTGACCAAACGATAATGTAAGATATCATTATTTAAAGTCATTAGTAGACATATTTTTGTTATAGCTATGATAACAGTTGTTAAATTAATTAAACCGGAAGCAAGGGCAGTGGCTCCCTGAGTTAGTTGTATAGTCCCTTGTGTATCTTCCTGAAAGCTATGTGCGACTTTTGCATTAGGGCAAACAATTTTTTTATAACTAACCTCAAAAGCATTATTTCATCTAGATATGTTTAAACATTTATTGACCCATGATATCAAATGATATTTTATTTTGGTAATCTTCGAGTAGAAAAGTCAGTTATTTGAAGATTTTTGCCTACTAAATTCGTCTTGTCATTCATCATTGCTCATCCTCACGTTTGATTAGCTGGCGATAAGGAACTCCTTTGACGGGCATGACCCCAAAGATCCCGTTAAGGGAGAGGAGCATCATTAGTCGGAGGGCTGTGATAAAAGCGTTAGTGTCGCGATGATCTCGCCTCCGAGAGGGATCCATTCTTTCTCCATTGCTAACGTTACTTGTATTAATAAACGTTTATTACTTTCTTATCTACATGGTGCTTAGTAATTTTCATGTTGTTATAAAATTAATAAATAAAGTTATTAAAAAGACTTTGTCTTTCATACATTAACTTTTGGAATACAGCAAAATTGTTATGGCACCAGATTTTCGGTTTGCAGTGGTAGCTATTGTAATGAATTGTTCCTTCCTTTCTTCTTCTTCTTCATCATCTATACCTTATGGTTGAGGATTGTGACCATCACAGTTCTCTCCATTTTGAAATGATCTCCAATCTGTCCTGTACTGTCTGTGTTGTACTCCATCTTTTTAATGGAACCCCGTAATTTGATAAGCGTAACCCTTCCGACCGCATCAAACCAGTTGTTCGACGCCCACTTCTTTCCCTTGCCTTGACCTATAAAAAGAAACCAACTAAGTAGAACCTACTAAAAAATATCTGTATTTCTATACAGGAATGTATAGTATCCGATTGTATTTAATGATTTTGTTCGTAACGAAATTATTGTTACAGTTGTTAAAGTTCATTAACATACAGCGAAATGATACTATGTACGAGATAAAATTTTATTGATTTTAAATAGTATTCGTAATTAAGGGCTACTCGGTCGACCTTTTACAAATTAGAAGCAGTTCGATTCTCAGATGTGGTGCGAATTTTCCAATGTAATTTACTTGATACTTTATTGCATTGTAAATGTCTTTTTAAATATTAGCAAAGTTTTAAGTTGTTTTTAATTAATTACATATAATTAATGCATACATCGCAAGCCTATCCGAGGGTGTTCTAGTTAAGAAATATTTTTTTTTCTATGAATTCGTTTAATCTTTCTGTATTTAATTTTCTTTCTCATTTACCGGTCCGACGTTTGTAACATAATTTTTTGGCCTACTTTAACACAAAACTGTTACTTAAGTTAAAATTATTATCCTATTCGTTTTAAAAGCTTTATCTGTTTTAATCTATCTCAATAATAAATATTAAGTCACTGTAGCACACCATTAGCGTAGGCGCATTATTAGAAACCATTCGCTGTATACATTAAAAAAGACAAAGCGAAACGTTTGTAAATCCATAATCAACGCCCCAGTTTGTCTACAATCAAAAAGTAGTTTACAGGCAAATAACGATTTTTACACCGCAGTTAAATATTTACTTGTTACATAAAATAAACTTAGATAGTCACCGCTAATTATTTTATTGATAGTTGTTTAATGGAGGTCAATACAACGATCATTGTCAAAAGCAATGAAATTAGTTCGGAATATTGAAGATAATCGTAACTCTAACTTTATATCAGTGACTAAGTTAACCTTTGTAACAAGTCCATGGTTCAATTCTGGAGCAACATTTTCAGTGAATTTGGATTGTGATAGACATTTCCAAATATCCTAGTTACTAACCATCAACGCAATAAAGACTTAAAATTTTCTTTGAGTTGTAGCTAATTAAGCAACCTGGTGAACAGCGAGTGTTTGTTATGAAATAAGTTATATTTTACGTACATTAGCATATACATTTCGCGCCTACTAAACTAAGCCTTACTTAAACATTATTACTTTGTTTTCTTCTGTTTTCCCCGTCTAATTTATCGTCGTCCTTGATTGCCTTGGTTACTTCCACTTCGACAATTTCTTCCAAGCAATCTCTTAAGATGTTTTCTCTATTTCTCGTCGAGTCTCTTAAGAAGTTTTCGCTGTTTCAACAAAGAGCAAGTTTTATGAATGTTAAAATTTAGGCTATTGGTATAAGCAAAAATACATGGTGCCTTTCACTTGAAATATATTGTATATTTATATAGAAATACTAAGAGTGTAAAAGATATTTGAAGAGAAGAAAACTATCATTCCTAGTATAGAGAATAGAAGAGCATTAATTAAACTGCACGGCGATGTCGTGAAGAATAACGGAGAAGGAAAGATGAAAAGAGACATATACGTAAAGAACAACGAAAACGTAGGTGTTATTTAATTGTAGATACTACATACATCTAAGTGTAGATGATATACTTTCAAAACTATATGTTTGTTACGTCTCATTACTTTAGTAATATAGAATATTCAATTCTATAATATTATAATATAGTTATAACAAGTTTTTGTAAGTAAATAAAATGGTTAATAACTTAAACTTACATGTTGATTATTGCATTGTATGAAGTTTGCATAATGAACATTGCTGTTTTAATTAATTACCATTTCACACGGCCATATTCATGGGCAACGTATGATGTTTATGTTAAAAAAAAGTGGAATATGTTGTTGTCCACGCAAACGGTCAAGGCTTTTGATGTACTTTGGCTTTACAACGGCGTGTATCCGCACGGCAATTTCCTTTGAAAAATTCAAGTGAGCTCCGTGAGGTCGTTCGATGTTTCCTTCTGTTTCATCCCTACTTGTTATACCAACCACATTGTTATTAACAACCACGACACTCACGGTAAAGTGAAAGTTCTATTCGTTATTTGTAACACTAAAAATCTATTCGTTATTTGTAACACTAAAAATGAACCCTATTCCAATCAACTAAAATCCAACTAAAAGTCATCTTTCAGTTTGTTAGTAGTTGACGGTCTTCTATTACTGTATTACGATAGTTATCTTAAAATATCTTTCTTTCTTTCTTTGGACAATTCACACACAACACTGTCTAGTCCCTAAGTAAGCAGAGTATACTCGCTTGTGTTATGAGTACCAGATAGCTGTTAGACTACTTAAATACATTTTCTTTTGTAAATATATACATATCATAG
>DWHU01001857.1:0-11226 GCA_018247975.1 Parides photinus
TCACAGAATCAAGTTTTTCTTTAAAGAATTTGGACTCGCAATTGGTTATGAACAAAGCAACATATTGTCAATTTTTGCTGGCCTTCCAATAACTTACTTTCTTTACATCAGCTGCATTAACTTTCATATTATGGTTCTCTTTAAACTCTTTCAACTTAAAATCTTACTGGCTCACTGAAGTTAGTTGTTAGTTAGTTGGAAGATCTCTGCTTAGGTTCGGGTGCCACTTACAGGATTAGATTTTTTTAACCCACCTTGCTCCTCCTATTCTCTAATCTCTTTGATAGCATTGTTGTCTACTTGCGATCAATGTATAGGAGCATTCTGGTCGACCGTAGGTCTTTCACTTTATTTAAACATTATGTGAAACTAGAAACCAGTGTATATTATACTCAAAACAAATCATTTTACCCTTCAGTTTAATATTGAGGACTTGTTGATATTTTTTCAAGTTCCACTTATCAAGGAAAGTCGATAGATAACGCTTCCAAATTCTGGATTATATACAACTTGATTTTCTGCTCCTGGTAATTTTTTTCTAATGCTACTAAAGTTCATTTTATTTCTATCATGCTCTATAGGTTAATATTTTTAAAATATATGACTAGGTAGGATTTTTTCATCGCCACTTATTATAATTATTAGCTGTATCCAAACATTCCTTCATAGTTAGTTCTGGTATAGTTTTTCTATATATTGTTTTAATCTGTGTTACCTGATCACTGCTCAAACAATTCCAATATCGCAGTTTAACCTCAACTTGTATCCGCACTTTACACGGATACATACAACGTACATCAGCTACAACCGACAGCGAAACTGCATTTGAGTAAACATTTACAGTTGTGTTACAACGTCCAGCGGAAATTACATTGTCTGGTATCCAACCGGCGAGATCATTACCAAATACAAATTATATAAAGTCAACATAACAGTAGATACAAGCTATAGTTACTAATAGAATGAATGTATTTTTGTTAGCCAAGCGACAATACCAATAGGATATTCACCGATTTTTTTTAAAGTATGTTATTCACTTTTAAAGTATGTTCATCATCATTCAGTGATCATTGTAGGTGGCGTCTTCAAACTGAATTTGGTCGGTCAGTTAGAAAATACTTTTCCAAACACCTCTCTTTTAAATTAATGTGTTTATAGTATCTCATAAAACCAATTTTTAGTTATCTTCCAGATACTCGAAAAGGATATTGTGTGTTGTATTAACGGAATGATGTGACCATGGTTTTTCCACAGTGAACGATATTCAGTTTAAACTAAACTAAATATCAAATGAAATCATTTCGACAAAGATATCTATTAAAGAGAAAGGAGAGTTTTTTAATAACCTCTATCACTTATATCCAAAAACGTGTACACAAGGGCAGAAAGAAGCATGAAATTAATGTCAGAAATGCACTTCTTAATCCTGACGTTTATAAAACCTGAAATATCATTATCACTCAATGAAACACTGTCAGAGATATTAGAAAACATAAAATACATAATGAGGCAAAGAAACCTATTTATAGTCCTATTTCGATAAACAAAACAATAGTTTACAACAATAACGTAATTGGTTAACTCAAATTTTGCCTATATTGAGAAACACTGGTAATGATTTTTGTGTCCTTTATTTTAATAAAGATTTTAATTTTCATTACCAAGTATTTCGTAATTATAGTTAATTATATAGTACACAAGATTAGTATGTCGCATGACGATCATGCGCGCTTTAATCCCGACCGCTAAGAGATTACCAAGAACAATACCTCTAATGCCAATGAATCACGCTAATCCGCGCTGCTGTCTAACTAAGCAAACGATCTGCGGTCTAGCAAACATTTGTATAGATATTGTTATTATACCTTGATCACACACTTAAATATCAACATTACAACAAAAGAGAACAAAAATTACAAACCTAAATCTCTTTTTCAATCTGCTATCCTTTGCCCATCGCTAATATTTTCCTCGTATCATCGTTAGCTTTCCAATGCCATTTTAAATCAATTACTACGAGCATTAAAAAAATTACGTAGTTTTTATTTTGATCTTTATAGCAAGCACCTACTGTTTATATAGAAATACAAAAAATGTTAATGCTAGTATTAAAAAATATAATATACTAGCTGTCCCGGCAGACTTCGTACTGGTGCAATCGATAAATAAACTTTTCTCGGTAAAGTTTGTAAAATATTATGGTTGCATTAAGAAATAGTCCATTGACAATTTCAAATGTAAAAACAAAATAAAAAACATAGGTATTCCTTTAAATTTATTTTGATTTCTGAACGACAGGACGTACATAAAATGTTTGACAAGTAAGAATAGTTTCTAAGGGAAAACGAAATTAGTGTTTTTACTATATTCCTAGCATTTTTTACATATTTACTTACCTATTAAACCTTCTATAGACTTCCACAAATAATTCAAAACCAAAAGTAAATTCGGTTGAGCAGTTTTCGAGTTTTACCGAGACTAACTATCAGCAATTGATTTTTATATATATAGATTTTGATAAAAAATCCAATGAATATCGAAATCAATAGTAATAATTTGTAAATAAGGCGTCGGTATGAAATTTAAAGAATTGATATTTATGCTGTTAAAGAAAGAAATATAACGGATGTTTTCTAAATACTAATGTTCCCTTTTTGTTGTGACAGCGCTGATGGCAACTACGAAGTAACAATTATGACGAAGGCGATCCTACATCACGATGGAAAAGTTGTCTGGAAGCCGCCTGCGATCTACAAGTCATTTTGCGAGATTGACGTTGAGTACTTTCCCTTTGACGAGCAGACTTGCTTCATGAAGTTCGGTTCTTGGAGTTACGATGGTTATACGGTAAATATTCTCTATTTAATACTACATAATATTAGATTTTGGAACATAATTGATTAATATAAGAAATCTGATTGACACCTGAACATAAATATTCTCTATTTGAAAAATTGCTTTCCCATAAATAGTAACAAAGACAAAATAGTTAGGGAAGAAAGATGGAGTGTAATAAAAACTTTGGGATTGAATCTGCAGCTACGTGCTTTAAAAACGACGATCCCATCAATCCGACTAAGGAAGCAAATAAATCAATGCGGTTCCGACTTTCACGTAAATAGAAGTTTGGTTTACGTTACCGCCTGACATCGCCAGCGGCAAAGTTCACCTGGGATTTTGTCTTTGTTATCTATTTTATTTCCTCACATTAAATACTTGTTTTATGTAGCAACAAACGGCACTGTCTCATGAACAAATGTTGCCTTGATAAATATAAACCTTATGCACACAGATTATAATTTATTACAATTGAACTTTAATACTTTGTTAAAATTTGGTTCAATATTATAAGAAGTTAAATCTTCGTATTAAGTTTGGTGGAAACTTCTTCCAAGGTTAAAATGTGGAATAACATAAATCATAATGTTCATGCTAAAGTTGGTAAAGATGATATAATTTCCTTAATCTTTGACTGTTACTTTACTTGATTTCTTTGATATTACATTCTAAAGTATTATATCATACAGTGATCGTAACAAATGTTAACACTTGAAATTAATTTCAGGTCGACTTGAGGCATTTGAAGCAAACGCCGGACTCGGACCAAATACCGATGGGCATTGATTTATCTGAATACTACATTTCAGTCGAGTGGGACATAATGCGCGTACCTGCAACCCGGAATGAAAAATTCTATTCTTGCTGCGAGGAACCTTACCCTGATATCATTTTCAACCTAACACTTCGAAGGAAAACCCTTTTCTACACCGTCAACTTAATAATTCCATGCGTTGGCATATCCTTTCTGTCAGTGCTCGTGTTTTATCTACCGTCTGATTCCGGTGAAAAAATCTCACTTTGTATTTCCATATTGCTGTCACTGACCGTGTTCTTCTTGCTGCTAGCGGAAATCATTCCGCCGACATCTTTGACTGTTCCTTTATTAGGCAAATACCTCCTGTTTACCATGATGCTGGTCACGTTGTCCGTAGTTGTCACAATCGTGGTGCTGAACGTTAATTTTAGGTCCCCTGTTACACATCATATGGCGCCTTGGGTTCGTAAAGTCTTCATAGATTTTTTACCACGAATATTGTGTATACAGAGACCTGAAAAACCGCCTGATGATGATGAAAACGATAAGCCGACAGAGGTAAGGAATACAACAAACGGCAATCATGAATAAACCATTTGTATGTCGAGACCATTATATAATTGTTGAAACTTTTCTCTCTGTTCTTTCGCATATCCTCCTTCCCTTAACTAATTATAATGATATGGCTATGCATGATATATATACTAATGTATGGTATTTTTTTTACTTTACGTTCACGTAATAAATATATTTTATTCTCGTTATATTACATGGGAAAAACTGTAAAATGAAATTACTTCGGCAATTACGAAGTTGTGAGTCTACATCTTTCGAAACACAACGTTAGTAATAAATTTTATATAAGTAACTTCTGTTGTATTAATACATTTTAAAATGTTTTTGGGGTTATATCGTCTGTGGTTCAAAATCAATAAAGCCTTGTCGATTTAGGCTTCGGCGAAGCCATTCTTGACAAAAATGATATTAATTGCCGGCGGCCGCCAGTCTCAACATGAAAACGGTCCTTTCTACGATATTCCCTTCTAAACCCCATTGTAGTCTGTGTGTATCGTGAAAATATCGCTTCAGCCCAATTTCATTCCATTTCGATTTTCCTTTATTACTCAACGCCGGCGGGCTTAACGAGCGCGTACGGCCCCTGTTATTTATGTTCCCCTCGTGGCTGCGGACGGATCGTGCGATGTACGAGTACGAGGGGGCAGGCGCGGCCAGAAACCGAACCTTCCACTCCAACATAATTGTACACCGGCTTAGACCACATCGACACACCGCCATCGCGGAGAGACGCAACGACATTTCAATCTACGCTTATCCATTTTCCAATAGCAATAATTTCAAATTATAATCTAATAGAACAATTTGATTTCAAGGTACTAACCGACGTATTTGGCGGTGATGAGCTAGACGGTAAATTCAAGGAATGGGGTTGTGAGGAATACGATCTACCAGGAATGCCGCCGTCACCTCCACCTCCGCCGGGGGGAGACGACGAGCTGTTCTCACCGTCGCCTGGGTCACCGTGTCGACTCGATTTAGATGACGGTAGTCCCTCACTAGAAAAACCGTATGTACGAGAAATGGAAAAGACAATAGAAGGATCCAGGTTCATAGCACAGCATGTCAAAAATAAAGACAAATTTGAAAGTGTAAGTGGTTAGGTCCTTTATTTTGAATTTTTTTTTAGTAATGCTTTTAATAAAGTACATTTTTTTTTGCAGGTGGAAGACGACTGGAAGTACGTAGCGATGGTGTTGGACAGGATTTTTCTATTTGCATTCACGATAGCATGCGTGCTCGGTACAGCGCTAATAATATTCAGAGCTCCGACTTTTTACGACAACTCCAAGCCAATCGATATACTATATTCCAAGATTGCTAAAAAGAAATTGGAGTTGTTAAAAATGGGCTCCGAAAGCGATCCGGGCCTCTGAAATTCGTCTTACGTCTTCGGCCACTCGCCGCCGAAGACGTTCTGGGAGCTGATCGTGATGTGGTGGCACGGATGATCAATGTAAGGCTCCCAGCTGGGAACTGTGTGGCGAGAACAAGTTTTGTGCTCAGTGTGGTGCCAAGCGCCGGTGCGCTGCTGGACGTTCCGACGCCGGAAGCGTATCCAATACCGTCTTTTTTATATAAAAAAAAATCAGCAAAAACTTTAAATTCGAGACTGTGTCCGTCGGTAGTTCGAAGCGAGAACGCGGTAACCTCAAGTTATGGCCGTTATGTGTTTACGCCGTTTCAGGCATTACTATTTTTATATTGCTATCCCTGTTTTGATCGAGTGTATACTTTAAGCGTATTTCTAATAGTTTTCTGTTTCTATCGATGTATTTATATTGTTTCATGATCAGGTACAAACATCTTTATGAGAGCGCACAAACTTTGTACAGAATGAAATTTAGTTGTATATTAATTTTCGCTGTACGCGTTTAGTTGTGGTTTTAGATTGCCGCTATTATAAAGGTTTTAAATATAACTACCGTAAGATTTACTTTCAATAAAATCGAGCTCAATTTCTTAATTTTAGGTAATATGAAAAATAATAATAATCAGATATCGAATAGTGTCGTACATTAAAACATTGTAATAGTTTCGTGCAAACGTCCTCGAAGAGAGTTGGACACTGTAGATGTAATATCGGTAAACTCGAGATAACTTATACATTTAGGGTTTTATAAACTACGTACTCGCGTAAAAATCATAAGGACAATATCGATTCATCGTTTGGTAATTATTTCCCTGTAGATGTATTGGAATATATAAGCGACTTAGAATTAACTAGTCTTAAATATTTAGTCATTTATAATGTGAAGAATAACACTTATCATAATGCCAAAATAGTCGATAGTGATTTCGGGATGGTGTGATATTGTTTAAATAGAAGTATTTGTGAACAACAATTGACTGCCAGTTGCGTATAACATTTTTTATAAAATTCGATATTCTTAGATAGTTTGGATAAAATTGTTTAAATTAACGATTTTTTTAACGGAGTGCCAAACGTTGCCCGAAACTTGTCGACGGATTCCGGCTCACCAGTGCAGCCGCATGCACTCCACCCTCCGAGCTGGTCATCGCACCTCCGCGTTTTGCTTCATTATACAAACTGAAATATACATTAGTAAAAGGTAAAAGCTTGTCCTAATAAGCAACGACTGAAATGCCAGACTATCGCGCTTATCGCATCGTTTAATATGACAGTTAAAAAAAATTGCCGTAAATTTATAAACTTCACTATAATCCTAGAGTACAGGGTAAATTTAGTACACGAGTATCTTCTCATTTGTACTTTCACAGTTTTCACCGGTAGCAGCCTCTTTACTCACTTAACGGCACATTATTACCACATGACGTAGACAAATTGTTGGAGTTGATGAAAGTAGAATTAAAAAAAAATAATTTCGTTCAGGCTTAGGCTAGATTCAATGTTAGATTTTTGAGTTCGCGCGTCGTCGCAACCTTAGACGTGTTCTGCGAACTGATATCGTGTAGTTCGCCTTTCATCAAATTATTTCTAACGATTATACATACATGACGCATTATATATAAATAACATCGATTATAGACCCATTTTAAAGGGTACGTAGCATTTTGTGTAATTAAAATAAAAAATTTCGAGCCGCGTTATTGATATGTCAAAGTAACTCATGATAATGTTTATTAGATAATGAATACTTAGATAATACCGGGGAGTTAATTATTGAAATGAAATTCACAGCGAGCAGTTAGGAAAACAGGGATGATAATAATAAAACCAAAAATTGGTCTGTTTTGTGTGATTTCAACTTGATATTTATAAGTGTTATTGAATGTGTATAGGTGTTCGTGTCAGGATGTTGCATGTACTGGGCTAGTCTAGATTAGTGAATGCCGTAACAGTAATACTAATGAAAGCACACGCAGACGTCGGAGAAGCACCCGCAGCGAGGAAGCTAGGTGATGGTTGGAAAATGTAACTTATTGGTATCGTTAATAGAAAATAATCCGTAATCCGGCTCCGGTGGGGAACTCGGATGTGTATCGGTATAGATGCAAGAGAACGCCGCAGTGAGATTTATGGCACGTTAACAGTGATAAATGAGGCCACACGATTAACCGATAGATCAGCTAACATTGGTCGATGATCTCGTGTTATCCATTCCCAAACAGCAAGCGACCGACACCAGACCCACGGGGCTGCTGCATAAGGTTCTAGTCGATGGATTTATTGGATGGAATTGTTTACATTCTCTTATAAGGTATAATTGTCGTTTAATTGAAGAAGTAGAAATGTGCTTTTGCACGCATCGAAATACACCAAAACTAGATGTATTAATCGTAATTAATCGAATAAAGTTATTGTTAAGCCCCCACAGGCTTACCACACAGTTCCGTGATTAATTAAATTTTTATTGTAGATATTTGCTAGACGTAAACGTTCTTATTGTTATTTTTATATGACTGCAAATAAATATAAAATAGATTTTCTAAACACACCTTAGGCTAATTCGTTTAAGGGATTCCGGGAAAGGTTGGCTTGGGAATGGGATGGTTTACTGGCAAGGAATTTGTGGAAACAACTCACATATGAGTCCGGTTTAAATCAGTCGCGTTATTTAACTGCTCCATTTAAATGGGAAGAGTAACGAATGTTCTGATGGTCCGTTTTATAAGCGTGAGAATCAATCTAGGATAATTTATACGTAAGATTTGTTAAAACTGGATGAGCTAAGCGAATACAACGATTAAATTGACAGTTAAAGTAAAGGCGTGAATGCTGGATTGAGTTGAACAAAATATTTATAACTTCCGCATCTATCTTCTTCAATACATTACTGTTGTCTTCAGTGAAGCTAAATTTCCAAAGCTCAAAACATGGACGTTTGATCATTTATATTCTGTGATGTGTAATCATCGGTTGTTTAATATATTAATGTCTAAAAGACGGGTTACTTAAATGCAAGTGTTTTAGATCTCGGGTTACACCTGTTTGTTTATTTTATTTTTAACATTTAGCAAAATGAACGGACGTCTAGTCTCAACGTTTGCTTCGGGTGAGAAACGGGTAAGCGGATGTAGTGTCGTGTATCGTCTTAGTTAGATAAAATAAAATTTAACAATAATTCAAGAAAGCTAGGTCGTTTACGCCAATAAGTGACATAAGATAATTAATTAAGTGTATGACTTAAGTGGTATAAAATTAGCTTTTCAGTGTTTTTAGAGTTAGTCGACGTATGAGTCGGTCCGAATGCCTGGTGTTAGATAAATTCGTTACGTTTACTTGTCTTCATTGAACATTGTCAATTACCCATTACGATTCATTCGTGCCTTCATTATTTTATTTATCATTACATCTATTACACATACACTTACTATACACTTACTAATACTACTACTATGTCTCTGTAGCCGCAGATCATCTGTGTAGTAACAATAGCTCCTATTTCTGCCACCAAATAGTACTATGAGACCAATACCATGTTTATAAAGGTTCTACAGCTAATTAAATTACTGGGGTAATGAGACTTGATTCTTACGTTTCTTAGCAAATTACAGGCATTTACTAAGGTAAATATTTCGCTTATCTCATCTCATGTAAATCTATAGTTAAATGTAGATTTTTGCTAGTACAAATAGATTAATGTGACTTAACATTTCATGTCTTAAGTTTTTATATGGAAGAGGAGAAAGTTAATTTCTTAATATCAAGTGATTATCAAGTGAATATAAAGTTCGTATCTTAGCTTCATTATTTTGGTAAGTTCATCAAGGCTTTGCTATTTAACCCCCGCATCATTAGTTTTAGTTTGTTTCTGTAGTCCGTAGCGATTTTGTCTTCACCGGGTGATGGGGCTCGGAACTCATAGTCAGCTATCACATGGCTGTCAATAATTTTAAGGAAATCAAACTAAACCGAAATGTTGACGTGTAAATATAGCCGATCAACATAGAATTTTAAATAATTATAAAATTGACAAGTTATTTTTCTACGTTCCTTTCACAATACCCTTAGTGCTAATGTAGAGGCGTAGGTGACGACGTTAGTCGGCGTTGTCGATACTTTTTGCTTTGTCCGCGATAGGGAGGGAACTCTGAGAAGCAATAACTACGTACAATTGTGTTTGAGGTTATAATTTACTTCTTCTCTTTCGTAATTTATCGTAATCGTAAGGTTTGTTTTGTAATTGAATCGACAGATAATCCGTAACGCTTTATAATTAGGTTCATCGGAATATAGAATTTCGTAAAGTATTTCTTCAATAGCACTTTCGGAGTCTTGTTTGTTGCACGGTGTCGATTTTATTAACATCTTATTTATTATAAATTCTATTGTAATCATCATTATAATAAAAAGGGAATGCTCTCTATGTATGTATAAATGCGTAAGTTAGACGTATTTGCATGTTTAATCAAACGTCTTCCAAAGTGACGTAAGTATCTTAACTTTTATTTGTAACTTTCCCTCATTTTTCCTTGACACTTCCCCTGGACTTTCAGCTTCGTTTGAAAATAACATTATTTTCCAATCTCGTGTTTCTTTCTAAAAAAAAAAAAAATCTTGGACTTCAAAATTATTTTCTGTCTATGTGATTCTACCTAGTCTATAATGTAAATTATTATATTCATAGTGTTAAGTAGATAAAACCACACGAAAATTTGCGTTGAGCTTCCAACACGATTAGATGTAAATACAGAAGTAATAAATACCGTTTCATTCTATTCTCTTCTCGATGAAAATATTTCCGTTGAAAACTTAATAAGCTTATTCATTACTTGTTTAAAATTGCGATGACAGTTTCGTTGATATTTGTCTAACCTAAACATATTTCTCTCTTTTCGTAAATCTCAGCCGATTTGCTATTTCTAGATAAAACTGAACGTTAGTTATAATTTTAACTTTCTTGACGTATATCGTGAGTACAGCTCTTGTAATTAGTGTTTTATTATTATTAACGATTTGTTATTGACTTTCTGTGTGCCTTATTTTAGAAGTTACGTCTAAGTTCTCACGTCTCAAACTTAATGGGATTAATCGGATATTTTAGATTTTCTATTGTAATACATAAATGTATGTGCATGTCCTTTTTTGTGTATGATTAAGCGGTTTTAATTGCGAAATTGTAAGGTGTAGTAATAAGTGATATGATATTGAAATTGTTTTATTAACGTCTAAACGGCGTACTATATGTAAGATTGTATGTCTGTTGCGAAATTTCGTCTTGTATGATTATTAGTATGTAATGTCCTCTATTAGATCGTAAGTATTTTTAGTTAGTTATGATTCTTGTTTTCACTTTTCTAGTCACGAGTAACGGCGTTTGTTGAATAAAAATTGAAGACGGTTAATACTTTACTAAACTTATACATATAAAATTTTCATATGATTTCCACTCTGTTTAAATTTCATTATCTTATTGCATATGTGATTTTGAAGAATTATAGTATTTAATTTTGATAACTGTTTAGAATCTTGACTTTGCAATCTTTCTTTCTATCCTTCCCATTTTCCTAATTAATTCCTTGGGGTTGGGGCAGTGTGTTAGTCTCCATCTTTACTAAACACACTGCTAGAGTTATTGGCAATGGTATTTCCAGCCGGCCGCCTGCCTGACGCTAACCCTCCTTGGGAA
>DWHU01001858.1:0-11224 GCA_018247975.1 Parides photinus
TTAGTTAAAGATATGCAAACACAGCCTTCACATTAAGGTTATAGTATAAAATTAATTCTAAATCTCTATTTGTCTGTTTAATTTTAATTAACAAATATTGTTAACTTATTCATGTTATTTTAATTTCCCTGTACGTGAGTTTTAGACTAGATTGCACATATGACAAGTCGATCGCGACTCATTTTTCAAATAAAAAGTCGATCTTACGTACACAAAAATTGGCCACCCCTGCTCTTGATTATTCAAATTGTTTTAGCCGTTGAAACGTTATTTAATTCATTTCTTCGATTTTTGAACTATAGTCTTTGTAAAACCAAATCTACCAAATATAAGTACTGAAATTATGATAAAAACAGAAATGAACTATTCCTTATTGTTATGGCTTTGACCTCTTGTGGGGCGCAGTTCTTTGACTCCAATTAAGCCAAGCATAGAGCGATGACTTAGTGCCACCCAGCCACGTTATAATTCTTCCCTCCCTCGACCAGCGCACTTTCTCCCTTGGACTTATTTTAAAATCGTCTCCAATACATGATTGACGCCTGGCTCATTGTTAACTTAATACTTACATAATCCAATTCGATCGGCCGTCGCTCAAAACTGTACACACCAACTTATATTTTGTTAACTTATAACGGTGCATATTCTTTACGCTTGCCATTTAATTTGTTTGGCAATAGATGCGTCCGATAAACCGACGATTGCCAAATAACCATGTACTCGAATCTAATAGTTTGAATGAAATATTATTGACATATTTCAACACGATCTAACTGAATAATCTTTAATTGTTAATCTCTGACAATTGCAAGTAGGATTTGCAACAATTAGATAATTATTGCAAATGGTCAATTTACTAGCGACTACTTCTTCTACGCTTATTATAGCTTTAAAGTAAAACATTAAATAAAATTTAAATATTTTATGAGTATACTTTAACCGGACTCTAAACCTCGATGTAAAATGTCGACAAATTAACGGAAATAACAAAGCACAACTAAATCATTCCGACTTTACGCCATTTGTAAAACCTGGACGTTGTTGAAACTTTATAGCGCGCAATTATCTTTTAGCACCACCAATTTGAACGACCATCTTCAATTTAAATTGAATGAGCAACATACCCAATTTGCGTTAACGTATTTCACCTTGTAAATATCTTATGATACCTTTTTAAATCAAAGATAAATAGAAATATCGTGTATATTTGGAATACGGCCATGAATATTAATAAAATGAATCCAAGTAATAGAAAAACATTTATCTAAAGTGAAACATTAATCTATGTCGAACGTTATATTTAGACGGGTAAATGTAACTTGGAAAGTAGCCAGCGTGTACGTATTAATAACAAATTTTAAAATGATCAACATTTACATGAGTTTAGTAAAAACAATTGGAAATGTCACTATGGTTTTTTTTTATATATCATAACATAAGAAATTTGTTGAATGAAATTGAAACAAATCAAATGAACTTTATTGTAGTAAATCTTAATATGTATATATAAATTACGTGTCACAGTGTTTGTACTCGGTGAACTCCTGAACTACTTAACCGATTTTAACCAAATTTATACACCGCGTGCTGTTTAATCTAACTTGAGAAATAGAATAACAGATATCTCAATTTATAGTCGCAATATTATTACTTCCGAACGATACCAACAGAAGTCGTGTTAAATGTATCCACGTTTAATCTATATACATAAAAAAAGTCGTGTTAGTTACAACACTAATAACTCGAGAAGTGTTGAACCGATTTTCATGAGTTTTTTTGTTTGTTGATTTGTCCTCGTCGGGAATAGGATAATAAGCACCAAATTGATCTTCAAGGGCCGAAAAATTTCACAAGCTGATATAATAAAAAAATTAACTGTGTAATTTTGTGTTAAGTTTAAAATCATCATCATCCATTTCAGCCCATTCATTGATTGTTAGGCGGAACAAAATTCGCCGGGTCCGCTAGTTAGTAATAGTTTTAAGAATTATTTTAATTAGCTCGTCTTATCATCGTCATCGGCTGCTACTTAAAATTAATCAATAATGTGCTTTGGTTTTCCAAACCAAGTACCTTATATACTTTCTGAAGACAAAAAGTTTTATAAAGCGATTGGGTTTTTGGTCCTATTCCTTTTGAATATTTGTGAGCATTGTCAGGGGACAGGGCGGGTGTGTAAGGGGGCCGATGACCGCAAACCTCCCGACATTCGGCCCAGAATGCATTACAGCGCCAACCCAGCCCCACATCATACTCAATCGAAAATTCCACGCTTGATCTCTTCTTCGGTAACTGCGCTGCTTTCTTTTTGATTTATGAACAACTCGTAATTATTACTTGACATTGTTTTATGTCTGTATCATTATAGTGATAGCCGTGTGGTTAGAGACGTCGGCTCCCGATTCGGGAGTCGCGGGTTCGACCCTGGTATTCTGGGTTATATGCGATTTAAGAAATCAAACATCACTGGAATAAGGACTAGCATACTGAGCCAATTGGGAAAATGGGCAAGACCGATGATGATGATGATCTTTTTGTATTTACTGAAGGCATAAATGTGTCACATAAACATAAGACTATATATTGGCTTTATGCATATGGCACGAGTATTAAATAATATATCGCTTATACATACTTATGTGAACTAATTATTTTCGTCCTGTACAGTTTCCAACTAGAATAACATAAATCTCAACCGTTGGCAGTTGTGAACCGTTGACAGATGGATATGACAGATAAATAGTTACACGGAACTCAAAAAAAGAACTGGCTAAAAGCCAATTTAGTCTAAGCCCTCTTCTGTTTATTTTTCCTGAATATCACAAAAAAAATCAATTTTCGTTTTCATTTACAGGTAAAAGTTTTTAGGCATAACTATTCGTACCAACAATACTTTCAACTGAAATTGCATACTTGTTATAACAGTCCCGTCACGCGTAAATTCGCAGTAACTTAACTGATCTAATGTAATTACCAGTTTAAAGAGAGTTGTACGTTTTAACTGAACGCCCCTTGTTAAGTTGCGTTACGATTTCGCAGAAGTGGTAATAACTTATGCAATGCCGCTTGTGAAAACTATTTGTTTTCTTAATGCAGATATTAAGAAAGTATGCCAATTTATATTATTTAAAATTTATACATATTACATCACATTTACGCATCACACTGATATTCGACTTTTAAACTTTATATCACTTACGATTTAAAGAACTCCGAAACTGGAAGTTCTGTCTCTATGGTTTTCTGTTTTATACTATCTACATAATTTACGAATAAAACACAATAGAAATGTGTATTAAAAGAAATTTGTTAAATAATTAGATAGTACATGATTGTAAAACATTTTTTTAAAGTATTGTGTAACATACATTTAAATAAGCGTACTCACGGAGGAAAGTAAAATTTAAGTACAATGATAATAATTGTGTGGCTTATTCAATAAGGATGAGTCTGCATTTAATTCGACCTGATAATAATAGCTAAAGATATGTGTAGCTTTAATGCCGACCTCTGGCTCATGTCAGTGACATTTATATAGACAGGCTGTATGTATGATACGAAAATTTAAAAGAAAATAAATACTAATGATACAAACTGATGTTTTTTGAAATCTATCTACTCTGGTATTCTAGAATTTCAATTGAAACTGAAACTGAACTTTAGACACTAATTGACTAGATATGGAACCTATTACAAACACCTATTTGTAATATAAACAGTGAAGTATCGAAAATGCCAATAAAAAAATTGCTTTGAAATTAAATGTTTATGTGAAAATTTTAGGTAATTATTTTAAGAATGTCAGTAAACATTTTGAAACATATAAATACAATGTATATAATGAAATTTTATTATTATATACAGAGTCTAAAATAACTTAAATCATTCCCAGTAAAGATAGTACTCATCTTTATGCTTGTTACGGCTGTTGGTAAATTTGTTTATTTCATATGAATTATTTTATTATTGTTAATAAAAGTTTGTAAGTGTTGTCGAGGCAACATCTTTGTTATCTAGCACGTCAGTATAATCTAAGTAACTGGATGCCGGAGTAGGCACATTCTTGTACCCATTTCGAGAATTGCTTTCTGTGGCCCACGATGAATCACGGCCCGATTGCTTTCTGCGAACCTGCAAGTGTATTAAATTTCGTACCGTTAATAACCTTTAAGACGTTAAATTAACTTTTAAGATAATGCCACGATGATAATAAGACTTCAGCTAAAATCATTGCCATAATACACGTCGAGTATGTTTTATTCATCAACAACTACATTACACGAAATTAATGCTGTGCTACTTTCGCAAGTATTTCGTTTACGATTCTTAAATTCCTAAATTTTATTCATGTTTCTTAAATTTAGTTCGAAAAGCTCATTATTAGCAAATCAATACATGTTTAATGAGGTTGTCATTAATGTTTCAATAACTAGCTGATTAAAATGTGAAACATCAGTAATAACAACTTAAGTTTTTTTACACTAACTTTCTTACCATATTACCATAGGCAACTCTCTAATTGACTCTAATGACTTAGTAAGTATTGGTTGCATAATCCTATATAACAAGTGTTTTGGCTTATGTGTACATAACTTACGTGGTGTTCTGCTTATTAGCTTTTCTAACTTTCGGCAGTCGGTATATCGTAATTATGTCAACAAAAGCGTCATCGTAGATTTCGAAGGGCTCCATCAACTGTGGTTAATAAAAAAGTGAAAGTTACGTATTTACTTTGTTTTAAAGCTTATTTAACATATTTACACGCACAAAATCTCGACGAACCGTATGTTTTATTTTGAAGTGTGTAACGAATGTTTCTTTGGTATTCTTGGTGATTACGAAAACAAGCGACCTACTTAATGCAGGCGTGTCCACTAAACAGGAAACCAAAAACAGAGATAGGGGCAATTTGTAAAAAGCACAGGGCAATAAAGCACACGCAGCTATCGGCTATCAGGTTTATCTGCGTTTTAGGACGGTGGATTCGTTATCTAAAAACTTACGTATACTGTCCCCGCTCAGAAGTAAACATTTGAGTTAGAAAGTGCAGTTCCGTGTAACAGGTTCGAAGATAAAATTTACGTGACCGTATGTTAGAAATTTTCGGTATTTGGTTGGACATCGTGAAAAATAAGCGCACAGTTGTCGATTGGGAGGTAAACAATCAATGCTATCTGCTAATGGTGTACCAGAACTTCGGAATGGAATAAACAAAGCTAACCGGCTCTAAAAGCAGTCGCTGTTTATCTCGAACGATGGACAAATATTTGTCTTTTGTCTGCCAAAGTTATGCCTAATCCCAATTCAAGCGAGGTATTTTTTTGTTTAGAAAAGAAGATTTCGGCTTTGTTTCTATTTCTTTAGGATAATACTGCTAGTAGTTTCAGTTTTATTACCCCAAACACCTCTCAAATACTTTGTAGAACTTAGAACGGTTTACTTAATAACTATTTAGGGATTAAGTAATAAAAGGATTTTAGTGGAATTTAAGTTTTCGTAGCAAGAAGGATTTTTATGGTGATGTTTTAACAGCAGGTAGAAGTTGTATTATTAATAATATTAAACAATCACTACGTCGAATTTACTTGAAGAAGAATAATGTTATTGACCATAAGGCATATAAAAACTATTTTGTTTAGTTTATATTAGTTTTTCCCAATCTTATTGTGCAATGCCCCACCTTGGCCTTTCTAAAACTCTTATGCCCCTCTCTTCTCTTCCCTCAATAATATCATACATAATTTTTCATATTAAAAAATTTAACGATCCACTTAAGAAACCTATGTAATTTAAGATCTTTATTTAGAAAGTCCATGACGAAGAGGGTAATGTCGTTTTGGGACCATTCTCAAATTGTCCCTCTCCGACGCTCCATTTTGGGAAACACTGGTTTATATGATTTTAATGAAATTTTATTAGTTCAAAAATCTATGAATAGTTTTGTTAGTTAAATATGTTGAAGTTATTATATTATATTTTAAGGATCTCACAATTGTTCATCCTGTTATTATATTCAGTAGCATTGGCATGTCGTCGTGAGTCCGCCGGGAAGTCACCCTCGGGAAGGTTCACGTACGATCCTATTAGAATTTAGATTAGAATCGCCTCCTCACAATGCTCATGTTTAATGAAGCGTTATACATTTTGTAATGGAATTCTGTATTGTTTCCTTAAAGCGTCCCTTGGATACAAGCGTCCATTCAAACTTTCTCATGACCACGGGACGCGTACTATTAAAAACATTGAATGACAGCATAATCAAAACAACTGAACTGGAATAATCTAGTTATAGTAAAAAAAAAAAACATTGCGTTTAAATCTCTGTAACACAGATTTCTAAAAACTTTTTCTTACCAAATTGTAAGACAGATGACCGACAGTTACTCCAATTATATAGATAGACGAATTAAGCCCCTCACGTAGGCGTCCATGGTAGCTTAATTTTATTCGTCATCATATTTCGCTAACCTCCGCATTGCAATGATAATCTTAATATTTATAAAATACGTGTCACAGTGTTTGTTCGCGAAGGACTCCAAAACTATTTAAACGATTTTAATCAAAGTTGCACACCGCGTGCAGTTTGATACAGAGATAGGATAACATATATCTCAATTCATAGTCGCAATATTATTTTATTGCAAATTATTTGTTTTAATGTCCGATAGTCACAATTACTTATAACTTCCAAACGATACCGACATATGGCGATATCTGTTGATTGGATTGGGTCGGTATTTAATAGATGGCGCTGTGTTAAATGTATCGACGTTTAATCTACATTTTTTTTTTTACAACCTTTGAATGTTCCCACTGTTGGGACACGGGTCCTTCTCTCCCGTAATGGAAAGAGTTTTGGCCAAAATCCACCACGCTGGCCAAGTGCGGGTTGGCGGATAAAGCCAGTGATATTTAATTTCTTAAAGCGCACATAACTCTGAAAAGTCATCGGTGTGCGCCGGATTCAATCCCGCGACCTCCGAACGGAGGCCGAGGTCCCAAACCACTCGGCTATCGCGGCTTAATCTACATATAATACATAAAAGAAAGTCGTGTTAGTTACAACACTTATAACTCGAAAACGGCTGAACCGATTTTCATGATTCTTATGTTTTTGTAATTGTCTTTGTCAGGAATAGCATAATGTGTTCTAAATTTTACTTCAACCGCCGAAAAAATTAACAATCCATTTGCGCTTATATCCAATTGTATTCAATCAAATTATATATTTTATTTTACTGATATAACAAAAAAAATTAACTGTATAATTCTGTGTTTATTTTAAAATCGCAAATCTGTCCATTTATTGACTGTTAGACGGAACAAAGTTCACCGAGTCCGCTAGTGTAATGTTTTCCTATACGTAATTATACTATACGTTTATTCGTAATGTATTTAATAACTTGATACTCTATCTGTGTTAAACCTCTATAATATTTACTTGTATTCGTTGTTTGTTGAATTTTTGTGCAATAAAATCCTTTTCATTATCATCAGATCGAGCGTCTCGCGCAATACGAACACCTGGTAGGCAGCGGGTGTGGGCGGCGAAGGGCAGCGCGTCTCTCAGACTTGGAGCGCGTCCAGGACCTGTTCCCGCACGACTTCCTCGCACTTCATGATGCAGACGCACCCGCTGCACTGGCATCGCACCATGCTCAGGTATTTTTGATAATAAAGTTTCCATTAACAGCACTATTCAAGGTTTTAACTCTTGTTAACAAAACCTACTATCGCATTTCTGACGTGATTTATTTTTTATTTTGGACTTTATATGTAACATCACATGTATTTCAAATATAATAATTAAAAAAAATTATGATTATTTCACAGAAGTAAGAAACTTTAGTTTAAATCTGTGTAGCAATACTCTATTACAAAGTATCATATGCTCGTACAATACAATAAACAAACTAATAAATAAAATTATATCCGGATATCGTACAGTGTACAAAAAATCTGTGTTATATTGCCTTTTAATAGGTGTGATCCAACCTTGATTATAAATCACAAAGACGTAAGAGCGACAACCAAGAGTAATCAACCTTGAGCATATGATTTAACAATAAGGTTAGAGTAGATTACTCGTGTAAATATTACCAACTCTAGCCATGTTTTTAAATTTTATAATTTTTTTTAATGTCGAAATTATCAATTGCAAATTCATTGCTCAACTCTTCGAAATTTACCCATTCTTTGCTATTTAATGGATCATAAATAGAATAACTATTTTCGACCATACCTTTTTCATAATAACAAAATCATTAAAATTAGTGTTCACAAATATTTTGTATGTGTAAAAAGTTGAAACTCCATCAATATTAATTGTACAAGTGGTCTTGGCACTAAGAGATAATTTTCCATTGTATGACGGTATTTTTAAAATATTGCAAGAAACTTTTGTTAGCTTTGTAAATGTTTTTGGATTTGATCAGAAATTATAGCGATAATGTTATATATAAATAAAACTTATTAATTTCAGAAATCAAAAAGTCTTCGTAAAAGACCGAGTCTAGACATTGGCGGCACGGTCAACGCCAACAACAACTCGCTTTCTCCGCGGACCTTCATCATGGAGGCGCCTGTCCAGCTCTGCCCATTAGGGTCAACGTCCCCACCGCTCGATCGCCACCTGTTCCTCTTCAGCGACCTCTTACTGGTCGGCAAATCGCGAGGAACAAATTGTTTCAAATTAAAAGAGAGTGTAAGACTAGTGGAAGTATGGCTTTCGCTACCGGAGGGCGATGACACTGGATTCCTTATTGGATGGCCGACAACCACCGGTGTTGCTAACTACCACGCAACATATCCAACGCAAGCAGCTAGAGATACTTGGTACAGGTAAATAGTAAAGAAGAACCGTTGATATTACAGAATAGGTATATCTTTACTATTTTCAAATTAATAATTTGTAATTACCGTTTGCAGAAAAATTCAAAATGCTTTAAACTCGCAACTCACCAATGAGCCTAAGTCGACAAATATACAAATATTCTACAAGGACTTAACCAATTCAATAGAATTCGTAAGTATAATTTCAAATAGGCACTTTTTATTCATATATTTTTTCAAACATAAGATTACAAATCTTTCATAATATTCACTACAATACTGTTTTTGTTTCAGTGCAAAACCGTATCGGTCAATCCAGACATGAACGCTCGTTGTGTGGTACGTCAGGCTCTTCACGTGATGCAGAATGGGACACACGTGCAGAGTGCAGATGGGGAAGGAGAAGTGGATAATGAGAACGAAGGGAGATGGGGTTCGCCTAATGACTTCACACTTTACGTGCGAACCGCAAGGGATGCTCCGCCGACACCGTTGCAGGGTATCGAGAGACCGCACGCTATACAGGTACTACATTTAATATATTTTACAAAAATCGTCGATACGTACAGGTCGTTCACTTAATAAGTAATTTGTTTGAGGGGATGTTTACACAATGGCTCGTTCTTGTATTATGAAGAAATACAAGAAAATAATCAAGTTCTTTCCAACAATTTCACCGTAAAATACTGTAATTACTATTTTAAGGTATCTAGTATCCATAGTCTTTCACTGCGATTACCTGTAACAATTTTTTTTTAAACAATTAAAACCTGTAGTGTTATTTATATTTGTTTTTAATTCCAGATGTCTAGAATTAGACAAACGTTATCCAACGAAGACGGATTTGATTTGGAACATGTCAACGCAAAAAATAATCCGTGTGGACTCGTCTTCGAGCTAAGAAAGAAAAATCAAGTCTTAAAAAGGTTAATACATTATTAGAATTCTGTTGGAGGTATAGACTTGTACGTTAACAATAATTTATAGGCACATTTCTGGTAGTTTTTATATCGTGGTATAATTGCTGTGGAACTCGCGTTAGGTACAAGTACTGCAAAGTTGTGATTAACCAAAACTCTGTATTTGGATTGCAAGTGAAACTAGTAAGAAAATGTGGCAAATGTACTTTCATAATTCCTTATAAGTTAGTATCATAAAACGTGTAACCAGTTGTAAAGAACATGCCCGTTTACATTTAACATTAATTAAGATATTATTAGATTTATTTACATTAACATAATGTGATTGAAAATAAAAGTTATATGTATTTATGTTCAAGAGTATAACAGCAATGAATGTTTAGAATTTTTTGAAGATAATTGTACTAAATAAAATCTCATAATGGTTTACACTTGAAAGAGCTCAAGAATTATACGTAGATTTATATTACTTAAAAATAAAGTGCACTTAAGTCATACTGTCCTAGAACAACCTGTCTATAGGTATATTTAACAGTATCCTGGCCTCTCCCATATCTGAAGGAGCGATGTTATTATATAAATTGATAAAAAAAACTTACCTAGTATATAAGTTTTCTATTGTTTAAGTTTGTAATGGTCCTATGAGGGTGGCATACATTTTGTAAAACCCTTATTAATAAATAAAGATTAAAAATAAAGTCATACTGTAATACAAAACTGTACTAAAAAGTACGCTTCTACTGTCTTGTCACAGGAAGCTCGTACCGGAAATTTTGTTGTATTAACTTTTCGTGTCTTGCATATAAACATAAAATTCTGTCTTGTAGTAACAATAACACGCCCGGAAGAGGCTTACGTTTGTTACGGCGCGGCGGTCGGTTGTTCGGCGTCGCTTTGACACGACTCTGTAATGGTACACCACCTCCGGCGCTACTCCAAGCTTTACGAAGACTGAGAGTCGTCGCTCCTTTGACACACGGAGTATTCAGAAGAAGTGCTAACGCCAAAGCGCTAAGATTGCTGAGAGATAAGGTGAGATTAAGACATTTAGGTTAGGTTTGTCCGCGATCGACTATTAAATTACTTAACAGTGCAGTTTGATAAAACTTGTGAGATAGGATAACTTATATCTCAATTTATAGTCGCAATAATATTACTTCCAAAAAATACCAACAGAAGTCGATATCTATTGACTGGATTAAGTCCGTATTTAATAGATGACGCAGTGTTAAATGTGTCGACGTTTAATCTATGTTCATAAAAGCAAGTCGTGTTAGTTATAATACTTATAACTCGAGAACGCTTGAATAGATTTTCATGATTTTTGTGTTTTTAGATTTGTCTTCGTCGGGAATAGGATAATAACAACTGATTTTATTTCAACGGCCGAAATAGTTCATAATCGATTTGCGCTCAAATTCAATAAATATAATCAAAATATTTATTGCATAATTTGTTTTAAAATAATAAAT
>DWHU01001859.1:0-11222 GCA_018247975.1 Parides photinus
ATATAAAATTAGATAATTTTCTACGCTTATAGCAGAATGAATAAAAGATGAAGAAAAACTTATTTGCATTTATATTTAAAATGTTACAGTAAATTTAATCAAATATTAGAGAAAAAACAAGTGAATGAAAAAATACATGTTAGACTATAACATTTTTCTTTTTAAATCCTATGTTATTTATGGCTATGAAAATTATGTAAAAAGTATCTATTGTATAATAATTAAATGAAATAGCGTATATAGAATAAACAATTTGTCCCACAACAACAAGAATGTTAAATTGCATGGGACGGTGGCCTGTGGCCGAATCGGTTTGTAAGATTTGCTATCAGATGTGTGAGGGCGATAAGGTGGCTCGGGACCTCTATAAATAGGCGTCAACGTTATCTCTCCCTCTCGTAACAATTTAATTAACCTCGCTGCACGAGTGCACTGACGACGAACGCGACACGTTGCGTGAGAACAAATCGATCTCTCAAACAAACACAGCCACGTTTTAAACCAGCTCCAATTTCCATGTAAGCGTAAATCGCCCTTATTTGTCACTTCTGTAATGAGGAAGGAGGGTGGTGACGAGAGCGCTTCGGCGTTAGATCAGGATGCAACAATCAGGACTCATATTCACTATGACATTTTATAGACAGTAATGATTCGCCTTTCAAGTGGATCCATTAAGTGTCATTTCATCGGACGATATAAATATTTAGCGGAAGACATTAATTCACATGTATGTAATGGTGTCTGTTTCTAAACTTTCCACGTTTGACCATTCTGCCCGTGTATACGATGGAACCTGACTGTAAGATTTCGTTAAATACCCGCAAAATTATTATCCGGAGGATGATTTGGGGATATAAACCGTGGCGAGACACCGCGTAACCTTCCTTCGCGTTCTCGGAAACGCTGGCGCGGCGCCAGGAACGAGTCGCCAGGGAAATGAAGTAGCAGCGACGCCGGTCTTATGCTTCTTTCACGATCTGTTTATGGAATTTCGTACACGAGCATGCACATGAATATTTTGATTGCGCCTGAATATCAATAAATTTGCCGGGCGCAAAGTAAAAATATCAAAATAAATTAGAGCGAGCGTACACGAGCAATAATGCGCCCAATTTATGTCTACAAACAAAAATTCCTCTTTGTCACATCGCGAATTCCGACGCGTCGCGTTATTTGCCGTCTGGTTTATTTTATACGAACTTCAAATGTTTTTTTTTAATATCACGACGTATGTATGTGCGAAGAGATCGTTTGTAACATCTGAGGCGTGGCGTGCCGGCCTCTCGATTAGAACAGCATTGTCATGTCGTAGATCGCGATAAGTATTGGTTTCAAGTCCAACAGAGAAGTATGGTGGCTTCATTGAAGCGTGCGCGGTTTATTCAATAAATTCAATACATAAAAGGGTTGATAGAGGCGAGCGCAATATTTTAACCAACGTGGGCAGCGAATAAATTGTCCGTCCTGAATTAGAATTAAGTAGAGTTATTTGACATCGAGCGCCATCATATTCATTACTTTACCGATATCTTTGTGAAAGTTTCGTGAAAGTGGATTTTACATAAATTAATGTTATCCTATTCTTAAAAAATGTTTATATTCAACTTAAAACAGGCACACATATTATCTGCAAAGTTATAGTTCTTACTTGTCGCACACAAAAGACATTATAAATAGTAAGTAACAGATTTCATTATAAAGTTCCGATCGGATAAAGAACAAAGTTACGCAGAATGGATATTCGAATATTTTATATTAGAATACTTCAGTTATCAACGAAATAATACCTGACAAAGGTCGCAATAAACATATAACTTGAAGATACTCGTAATAATCAAGTTTGTTCTAATGTTAATTCAAGTCATAAAACTAACCATAAAATGTCTCTAAAACCTTTATTCGTTATTATACTTCACATATAAAATAATATATTCATTATTGTACATGTCTTCACTTTAATAAAAACTCAGTAGTTATAAACTCGATAGTCATTGAATATTTATTATGTTATTACGCTTGCCTTTTTACGCTATCCTTCATAAGTGGTTTTATTCCATCCTGCGGGTTGGAAAATCTATTACCGCACATTTTCCATTTATCAGAAATTTCACCATACTTATGAAATTATTTTGTGAATAATATAACTAGTTTGAATGATATAGATAGTCTCTTAATCAACATCTTGACGATGGACATTAACTGCTGGAATTAATATCTCAATCTTTTACATTATAATACTAGCGGACTGGGTGAACTTTGTTCCGCCTAATAGTCAATAAATGGGGAGATTTATGATTATAAAATAAACACAAAATTATACAGTTCAATTATTTATTATATTAATGCAATAAAACAAAGAATATTATTGAATTAAATTGAATTTGAACGCAAATGGATTGTGAATTTTTTCGACCGTTGAACTTAAATTTAGTGCTTATTACCTTATTTCTGTCGAAGACAAATCCCAAAAACACAAAAAACATGAAAATCGGTTCAACCATTCTCGAGTTATAAGTGTTACAACTAGCACGACTTTTTTCTGTATAAATAGATAAACTTAGATAAATTTAACACAGCGCCATCTATTGCATACGGACTCAATGTAGTCAGAACATATCAACTTCTGTTGGTATCTTTTGGTAGTAATAGATAATTGTACCTATCAGGCATTAAAATAAATTGCAATGTCATAATATTGGGACTATAAATTGAGATATAAGTTACCCCATCTCTCAAGTTGGATCAAACTGCACGCGGTGTGCCAATTTGATTAAAAATTATTAAGTAGTTTCGGAGTCCATCGCAGACAAACACTGTGACACGTTTTTTTTGGTCCTTCCCATTTTCCCAATTAATTTTTTGGGGTTGAGGCAGTGTGTTAGTCTCCATCTGTGCTAAACACACTGCTAGGGTTATTGGCAATGGTTTTTACAGCCGGCCCGCCTGGTTGATGCTAACTGGGAATAGCAGTGATATTTAATTTCTTAAACCGCACATAACTAGAAAAGTCATTGGTGCGGGACCTGGATTCGAACCCTCGACCCCCGATTCGGAGGCCGAGGTCCGTAACCACTAGGCTATCACGGCTTTTCACACTGTGACACGTAATTTATATATATTAAGATACCCATAATGGTCTTGTGTTTATGTCACATTCTTCAGAAAAAGCACTGCGGATGAAGAGTGAATAAAAAGTTTTCTTAGCCAAATGTGTGTATACGAAAGCGCAGCACTGTGCGCTGAACTAGTCGGTCGTAAGTTGTAAGTAAAATGGTTTTATTATTGCCAATCGGCTGGCTATTCATAAGTCCTTGATCGCGTGAGTCAGAGCACCGCGCGCCGCGGCCGGCGTGACTCCGGGGCCGCCTCAGGTGTTGGCGAGGCCTGCGGCGAGACGCGGGTTATGTAAAACGCGGGGGTATCGGATGTCAGCAACAGGTGTCCATCGCCTCTGCTAATACAAATTATTGCGCATCGATTTAATCGCCCGCGTTAACACCAGCGCCGCTAGTCCACGGCATTACCCACCCGTGTTATCAACAAACATTGCTTTTTATTTCTTTTAAGGCTAACTTGTTCCTCTACTAAAAAAAAAAATTAATTTATCTGTGCAAATTGTCTCTCACAAATAACCTACTTATACTTTTCTAAAACACCATGCCATACAAATAAACATACAAATAAAAAAAAACGTAGAAACACAGAAATATTTTTATTCCGACAAAAGCCTTAAACGAGGCTACATGGTCATATAACCTAAGCCCGTTCCCAAGAAAGACATATATAAAAAAATGTTCTGTCACAAGTGACATTAAAGAATTTATTTAAAAGTTTGAATACCAAAGTTCGGAATCAATTAGCTCAAATTCTTATTTTCTCATTAAAACATACCAAAATCTGTTAAAACAGTATTTTTAGAAAATTTTATACTTTTAAAACGATTGTCATCCAATCATAATCCCTACATTATGCTTAACGATGATAAGTTTTAAAGAAGTTTATTTACGCTTTAAATGTTTTTATATTTATAATAGGAAACTGTGAATTTTGTAATAAAGATTTGAAACGCTAAATCGTTAATTATTTTTACGGCTTTATATTGGTCGTTTTTAAATCGATTAGACAATTGTCCACGGACATGTTTTACTGAGCGGAAAATAAAACGCGAGGTAAATAATTTGTTTAATGTCCACGATTGGCAGCTCACCTAGTAGTCCGAAGACAACACATTTTGCGAAAACGATGAACAAATAAATAACTAATGTTAATATGTAAGAATATTTAATACGATGCAGACAAAAAACTACATTCAAGTGGCACTGTGTTTAATTGTTTGAAATAAAATGAAATGGAGTCTAAAAGTAGAAAATTGTAATTAAAACTTATGAACAGTCTTAATGTTTACATCTAACACTTGCTCGTTGATAATTCTGCTTCGGGATTTTAGAACTAAAATCGTTAATATCGGAATCAGTGTGGCCGCTCTAAAATATATTTTTTTTGTCTACATACAGTAAAGATGTGATAAATGAAAAAAAAACATTTTCCTGTTTGTTGATAATTATTTCATAACAAACCAATTAAACTTTACTTAACGGCAGCACCTTAGTCAGTAAAGAATTGGTCATACGTTGTTTGGCATTTATCAAGATATTCTTTACTGATAAGCTCCTTAAGTAGACTCACCGAACTCGTAACCACCAAGAGTACTTTAAAGAATTTTACAATAAAATGTTGTACTCACTACTTTAATCTTAAGTGGTAAAGATAAAAATAGAGGCGAGAGATATAAGGGAAAAAATAAAGCCGAATGATGCGACTTCACGGTGGTAAATTGTGATTTTTTTTGTAGTAAATAGTATCTGTTGAAATTTTGTACTTTGTTATATATGTAACTACAGACTCATTTATGATAAATACTTTTGACTATATAATCACACTATAATCATATTGTTACTAATCTTTATATCGTTACGTGTGCAGAACTATGATTTAAACAAAATTTCCTAGATATGGCGACTAGTTTCAAAATTTGGACTGTAGTAATGAACAATGTTATTAATTCGAATGCTGAAACTGTTTTAGTAATTGTCCGCCATCTGTTAAGTCTAGATTCATTCTTGAATTGTTAGAACAACAATTGTCTTTAATTGAAGCACGTAACACTTTAATTAGAGCGAATCAAATCAAATTGCCTTTATGTTTGCTATAGACAATTGATTGATATAGCTGGATAAAATAATTGTACTATAGTTTAAATTGCTTCATATAATTGCATTAGTTTTAAATTAAATGTTGTTTATTATGATGATTACAAATAAAGGTATCTATTGATGTAGTTAATTACGTAATTCACATAAAACATCTACTTATTAAAAAACGTCCATCTTATAATCAGAGGAATAACGTAATTTTTACAAAAAAAAATATCTGTTCGAATTGTTGACATCGGAACAACTTAATATGGCCGACCACACCTGAATACAAAAATAATTACTGTTCCTTTATAAGCGACAAAAGGCTTAACTTTAATTATAAACGCAAGTACATTGATGAAAATGTTGGTGAAGTTTTATTTACAACAAAAATAAAAGGTATTCTCAAGGTAAACGGCGTTGGCGCCGGAGCCGCTCACTCTTTCATTACCACTTCCCAATTGTTGGAGCTTCTTCCTGGCCAATTTAATTTAAAAACATGTTAACAATGTAGAAATATAGGTTTATAAAATACAAGTGATAAAACGAAACACGTAAAAAAGATTATACATATAAAACTAATTCTTATTATACTATTGCCTGAGACTCTAGATAGGTACGTGCTCTCGGAGCCGGGAATTTTCTCCCTTGGCTTTTATAGCCTCTGGGTGATGGATTGGAAGTCATCGAAAAGAGAAGATGTCGAGAAGATGGTGTGCTATAATGTTTTGGTGGAGGGATCATCGGTGAGGGTTTTAGTCGGTTCAAGTCATATGTATGACATAACTGCCTTTACCTCTTTGTGGGCGGGAATGGAAAGACATATTCCCCATATAAAAAAAGTTGTACGGGCGCAGCGCTTATTTCTGCCGCCAAAGTAATACTTTACAAACACTACTGTTTGAAAACTAAAATTAGATAAAATAAAATTAGTTACTGAATACAGAATGAAGTAAAACCTTATAAACAATGTTTTACAAAGTTCTTACACATTTCATTACATTTTTATCTAAAAAATTAATAGCCATTAAATCAATAAAACAAACTATGTTCTCAAACATTTACATAATATTTATAATCATCAATTAACAACTAAATCAAAACTGTACATTTAAAGGATGGAAATGTTACAATTCACCAGACTTACTCATTAATGCATAAATTAATAACAATTTAATGTTAAAAACATAATTTAATCAATATTAATGTTCCAATAAACGTAGACTTTTACAGTAATTTTGTTTTACATAATGACCTAAAATGAAATATCGTTGTAGTAAATCTTGGAAACACACGTAAGTGTAAACTGTAAGGTAGTATGGAGCACAAATTCACTTTTAAATAGAGTAGCGTTTCCCTCGAGCTTTATTTATTGTTGCAGACTCCATTGACTGCGGCCGGCGCCCGTTTGTCGCAATTGTGACTGGTTCTTCTTGTTCTATATGTGTACGATTCCACTTATACACATTTATTTCCAGTGTATCCTGATTAAAATGCAAGGAGGCATCGTAAAGGCCGCTTACATTGTCGCACCAATTAGTTGGCACTATATAAAAAATCATACAAATCATTCATTCCTTATTAAGCGATCTGATCACCGACGCGATCTCTATCCGATTTTAATTTTCCGAAGAGTTATGCCGAGACAGTTTTACGAGGTACAGACAATTTAAAAGAGATATTGCTCTCGAAAAGGAGCAACACCGTATCCTTAATTTAACGGATCCAAAATTTATTATCTAATTAATTTTATCTATACGAGATATCAATTCGTTTAACAATTTTTTATACAAAATCTCAAAAACAATTTAAATTTTCCCGTTAATGACTATAACTGGTTAAGGTTTAGACTTTTTTATAGAATAATTCATAAACTTTTGGTTATATAATTATTTTTTTTTTCAATCAACGATGCGGCGATGCGTGGTATGCGTTCACCTGATGGTAAATGATACGCTATCCCATCGTCACCTTGAGACATCCCACAAGATATTCAAGTCTCATTACCACAGTAATTTCTCTAGTTACGACGCCCTTTATACTGGAACACAGTAATGTTTGCACACTGCTGTTTGGCGGTAGAAATAGAAGCTGCGACGGTGGTACCTACTTATACGGTCTCCATCAACAGAACTACCACCAGTGGTAGGAAGGTGCTCGAAAAACAGGCCAGAACTCATCCTCGACTACCCAGCAGTTCTCCAGGTAATACGAAAACTACAATCCTTGTAGGAAAAGCAGTGCTTGTTTTATATTATATAATAATTAATTAAACCATGGACCCCGCGTCCCCGTGCCCGGTGTTATAAGAGCTGTCTCGGTCAAAACATGGCTCCCAGCGTTAACATCAACAGAAAATATAGTATTATTTATTAAACGGAAACGTAGACATAATGAACACAAAACTACTTTTATGTACGACATTCAATTTGCTATCGCGCGACTCGATAACATCTAAGTAGGTTTATTACAAATTTTATGATTTTACAAAATCAAACACGGCATAAATTAACATGGCACCTCTTTTTTATCGACCAGTGATAATCAAGCCGCGAAGTGTCTTCGTAGAAATTAAAATTATTCCACAATTCAATATCATGGCATATCATTTGATAATATAAATAGGAATATAAAAATTATGGATAGAAGCCAACATGCTTAACAAAAATATCACGTATAATTCATGGTATATAATTCTACGGTTAGTGATATATACGCCTCTTGCACATAATAAAAAAAAATTTAAATGTTTTTACGGCGTGTATGTGTCACCTTCACTCCAGTCGGCCAACTGCATAGTTTTTGACTAACAGCTAATAAATCTAACATTCTACTAGTGCAGACCGTGAAATAAATTGCGAATCATTATTTTCAGTCAAAAAGAAACGTTATTTACTACAGGACACATCACTATAACAGCTGCCGTCTGCATAATATTTTTAAAAGCAAAGCAAATGATCATTAAAAGAATATTACACATCGACACTGTATACCAAGTAGGCCATTCGCTGTCTACATTTTAATGCTAGATATAAATACGCAAGTGCGCAGTCAGCACGAGGTAGAGATATCATTAAATAGTGATGATATAGAGCTCCGTGAAAGTGTACGATACTAACAAATATTATAATTTAATCACAAATGGTAAACACAATACAACAAAACTATGTATTTATCCATCATTATCATTTTAGTCTATTAAAGTCTGTTACAGAAACCATGTTTCCTCGATAAGAGATTACAATGCACGCAAGTGTTTTAAAACGAAAAACTGTAATTTAAACTAAAAACTGCTGTATATTAAGTAGCTTAAAAAGATCTACTGATAGACGAGGGCTACTTACAGAATATTTAATGAAAACATTTAGAGCACAATTTAGCAATCATTCAACATCACCAAAACACTTCTTAATCTATATACCTACACCGCCCGATCTTTATACTTATCTACGCGTTGGGATAAATGACTACTAAAGATTAGAGATACCCAAACAATTTTTAAAGATCTTTTAAAAATCATATAACTCGAAGGGAAAAAAGGATATAACATGTTAGGATGACAAGATAAACAGCTGACTTGTAACAAGTTGATACCCCATAAAAGCCAAAGGAAAAAAAGACAGAACGCACAATAGGCGAGGTTCGAAAAATATAGTTTAAGATTGATATGGACGAAAAAAGAGCAAAATTATCGATCTGTCAATCATATATAAAAAATAATTAAAACCGAATTTAACAGTACATTCTACTGGTTTTATTACTATTTCAATTTATAAATTGATGTAACAAGCTGTATGTACATTGTGCAGTATATATTAAACTTTTTATTGTTATTATTATAGTTACATAACTTATATAACTATAACAAGCGTTATACGTCATCTGAAAATTGATTATTAATCTTTTAACACCTACACAAATCGGTTCGACTATCCAACAAAGTATTCAATCAATAAAAAATGCAAATTTGAATGTAGATAGGTCGCGCCGACGCCGGCGCGGTGTATTATGAATGCGATGCATTCGCAACAGCGGCACCGCGCTCGGGAGGGAGAGAACCGCCAATTATGAATAAACTAGCTACACAGCTATGTTAATAAGACTAAGATTTTTCCTCAGCGATTTCACCGAGCTAGTATGCTCATTAATGGTTTTGCGACTACGTTATCAGTGCTCCTAGAAAGCCTCGAGATACCACCGCAACGAGACACGGACTTGTTACAACTGACGAGCACAAACTTAAATTATTGTGGAGGTAAGTAAATTCAATTCACTTTTGAAGCAATCTATTAATTTATTTAATATCCAAAAGCCTATTTAAATATAAAAATACATTTAAAATAATTGATTGAAACGTTGCTTTTAGAACTTTCTTGAAATACTTTACTGTTATTTGGATTACAACTTTTCTATTCTGTTTAAAACTACACCAAAAACATTATCATTTCATTAATTATTCTGTGTGCTTTTTCCTTATTAAGTATATCTTGTACAAAGCTACACATTAACAAACATTGTAGAACAAAATGTAACTATAGTACTTCATGTTACTATTATGATACAAATTATAAAAAAGAAACTTGAACTTTCAACGCGAGGCTCCAGTATGGTGGTCCGATGGGACGCGACAAAACGCGCCGCGACGGGCGTAGGCACGGCCTCGTTTCCAGGGCTAAATATAATTTCACTTGATCATTTAATTATATGGAGATTAATGGGCGAGTAGAGATGCCAACATTCGCGTTAATAAACTTGTACAATATGGCGTGAAACGTTTACTATGAAGGCGCCTCGTGACAAACGTAACGCCGGTGGCCGGCTTTATATACGCATTTAGACGTTTGTTTTCGAGTCTGCGCGCAAAATGTGTGCGACTTTAAAATGCGCTTCAAGCAGATATTTATTTATATGTAACCGACTCAGACGATTAACATATTTGTGGATGAAACCGTTTGAAGTTGTTTTAACCAACCGTTTCATCTGATTTTTAATATTGTACATATTTTTTTACTTGAAACGAATATTTTGGTTTGACGGGGTAATGTAGAACGTCGTTTGCTTTAAATATATTTCCATTTCGTGTCCATAAACCCTATGAAATGCCGTCCGCGATATGGCGCCGCAATGCAGGCAGCACGCATGTACGCAAGGACGTAAACCTTCTGTAATTAGTTATTTTACAGAACTAGTATAACCAGCTTACTTGGTGAGTGAGTTGTTCGCGTAAAGAGTATGCATCACGATGTTTACTTATCGTAAGTTAAATACCGCGAGATATCCGACTGTATACTTACGTTAAAGTAAACGCCGTAGTAAGTAAATGTTTATTGATTAAAAAAAAAATGTTGCATCGATACATAACACAATGTCTATTAACAAGACATCAATTATTATGTAAATGAACTTTGTACATAAAAACATAAACTTTCCTACTGTAAAATCATAATAAAAAAAAAAGAATATTATCTTATAAAAATAATGACAATAATTTTCTTTATATTCATTTCATACAATTGATAAATTGATAGGCATTTTCTCACGTTATGAAAGACAGTGTCTGTTATAAGTAATAGCTACACACACAGTGTTAATGAAAGATAAAAATAGCTAAAAATACGTGATTTTCATTATTTATCAAATTTATCTAAGTGCTGCGATAAGAGACTATTATCTATGTGTACACCTTAGCAAAAAGATTACGAAATCACTAAATTATCGTGATTAATTCAGATCGTTTTCGTGAACGTAACGAAAAATATAAAAAATTTTAATTTATTTACATAGTGATATGATATGATTCATGACTATTCATTTCTTAACTTATTCAAATCTTTAATAGACTTGTAATTATTCTGTAACATGCGTGTTCTGGTTATTCGTCAAACTAAATGCTAGATTCAAAAATTCCCATCAAAATGACTTGGAAGTTTGTTATTAACCTCTGCGACATTTATGATTTCAAAATAATTAGCAGACTTAATTTATAGTAAAGATAAATCAATCGAGGAAGTTTTCATGATAAGTTTT
>DWHU01001860.1:0-11222 GCA_018247975.1 Parides photinus
TTGTGATCTTTACAAAAAGATGCATAAATATTTAAATATAAATTCGTACATTTGTACATAATATTTTATTAATTACGGCTTATATTGTAATCAAACCGCTGTGAGGACAATTTAAACATATTACTTGACATCAATTGAAAGAAAACACGTGTACTTTTATTAAGACGCAGTAAGCATGTAGGTAGTCAATTACGAGTAATTTCTTGACGCAAATGGCTTAGTAGCTTCATTAAGGACACGGACATACGATATTTTTATGATCTTAAAATTTATAGCTCAATTGAGGTATATAATAAAATGAATTACTCTCGTTATGTCCGTATTAATTTAAAAAATGTTCTGTCTTTCGACGGTACCACGGATATCATATTTTTTTAAATAAACAATGTCGATTAAAGTAGGAAAACATGCTTTGTACAATTAGGACATATAATAATACAAATAGCAATAAAATTTATCACAAAATAAATTGTATCAAATAAACACTAGCATTATATTCTGATTATTTAAAAGTCGTCTGATAAAGAAGAGTTAAAAACATACATTTTAAATACTACAACGAAACAAATATGACACGCAGGAGCATAAATTCATTCTGAAAGAATATTTATGTAACTTGGGTCATAAGTTTCTTCCTTTCGGTCGTGCATTATGAACTTATGGCCCGTTAAATAGCCATTGTCGTGAATCGCGGGACACTTGTTTGTTAAAGTTTAACAGAGACATTTATATTTTTGTTTTAATTTGAGTGTAATTTTTCAAGAATTACTTCGTAATTTATGTACAAGAGTTTAAGCTTCCTAATTTGTTTACATTATTAGCCTTCATTTCCTCTTTTCATATCATTGCAGTTTTAATAATTATAATAATTATTATATTTAGTATTTCCAACTACGTTAATATATTTTATTTTTACTTATATAATGTAGGCAAATGCCTAATTACAATAAACAGTTCTACATTTTGAAACAATCAAAATTTTATATCGTGAGTCATTAGTCATTTTAATTTAAATTTAACCAGCCGCATTAAGTACGATGGCGTAAACACGAAATCACTTAAATGTTTTTACTTTGCGAATGCCGTTAAATATGTTATTATCAAAGAACTATGAAACACCGATTAGTATCATTGTAATAAAAAAAAAACTTGTGCTATTAGACTTTGAGGTGTTTAGTTACTGATACAGACTAGATAATAAAAAAAAAACTACGAGGAAAGAACAAGTTTATTTCCTAATTCGCGTCATGGCATAAATTAAGCAAAAAACACCTTCCGTGTCGTGGATTATGTTTTTACATTGATATTAAATATATACAGTCAAAGGTTGTACAAATTTTAATAACTAATTGTCTATAACTTTTCGATAGGAATTCGTTTTCATATAGTATTTCGCAGCTCCGTGAAATCCTATTGAATAATGTTGAAGGGATAGCGTCGAACTATTTAAACAATTTTGTTAACTGGTTCTATAAAATGCCGGCAATGAAGGCATTCAAAGTAGATTGAGAATTTTGTAATGGTTACGTGACTTCATTTCGTCTACATTAATATGTATTTTCTGTTAGAAAATGAATTAATAAAAATATGAATATTATCTTTATTCATTTATGCACACCGAAAATACATGAAAAATATAATTAACACTCAGAATAAAAACAAAGGCACTGCTTATCCCATTGTGGAATTTCTTCTAGTAGACATGTGATTGGACTGCTCTACAATCTCGGGCTATTAAGAGTAGGAGTAAGATAAACTGTGCCTGTACTAGAAGTCGACTAAAAGGGTGTACGGGTTCGTAGGCTTAGAAGGTTATCGTTAACCACTAAGAGACCCCGGTTGAACGGTAAAGATGAGGTGTTGATGTATGACCAAGGCGAAGGAGATGAGATGGGTTATGGTCGCCCCTAAGACATGCTCAAGCATAGTTTAAAAAGTAAGAGATCCCTGGTCCCTTTGCAACGCACTGAGAATACCTACCGAGGTGATTTGAATTGGTGAAAATCCTACATAACCTTGTCTTCCCACCCAAAAGTAGCGTTAAAAAGTGTCTCCCCCAATAACAAATAAAAGCCTGTAATAGAAAGATTAGGTAATAGAGAGAAATGTTCTGATTTATTAATAAAAGATTCGGTACTTAATTCCTTGATTGTAAAATGGTTTTAACAAACAATAAATAATCGGTGTCAAAACTTAAATAACATAATTTGTTAATGTTTTGTTTATAGATTAACGTTTTGCGGTGTACGTGCAGTTTTGTTCACGTGGAATGAATAATCAACATTGCGGTCGCTGTGCCAATTAATGCTTGTTTATTCCCTTGACAAAGTTTATCTTTAACGCTTTCTGCATGCCTATAAAAACTATAAAAATTATATCTGACCAACCGTGTTTCACGTTAAATAGTCTATTAATTAATTTGATTTACCAACATATATACATACATATGTACATCCATACTTTGACACAATACTTGCAAAACACAAAACAAAGCAATTATAGATAAATACAGTATGCATCGATAACTTAGTTTACTAGAAATTATTAATTAAAAGTAAACAAAGGTAATAGCTATTTTGACTAAAAATTATTTAAGAAAATATCTACAATAATTCGGCGGAGGTTGTTGGGTGGATGTCCAGAAAATATACTCATTAACTAAGCTAAGCTATGAACGAGGGGAGTTTGATCCAAAAAATTATTTGATAGAAAGGCTTAGTTTAACTGCTTATTATTCTTAACTACATGACAATGTAATATCATTTTAAAAATATTTCATCTTAAGTCATAGTAATTTATGCGTTATTTTAAAAAGTGTACATATTTACTATGCACAGCGGATATTTTTTATTATTGTTTTCAATTTAAATCCTGTTTTATGGTAGTTCATTATTTTCATGATTTTTTTTTATTACAATGCCATTTGTTATTAATTTTATTGCATTTACATACGACGTTTAGATTATAAATTATTATTTATGAACCATATATTTGGCGTCACATCCGTACGAAAATTTTGGATCTAAACATTTTTTTTTGTTTCAATAAGGACAGGGATTAGTTGAAGGGAAAAAAGAAGTGAGTATTGACTGCAAATTAAGCATCTTAAAATATGTAAGGTATATGTACGTAACCATGTCTTTTTTTTCAAACACCAGAGAAAAAAAATACTTGGAACTATGGCAATAAATCGATAAATTTTTTGTTACTAATGAAGGTGCCTGCGGCAAGATTTACCAATTTAATGTAATTGCTATAAAATTTGGATTCATTTTCATAGATATTTCTGTAAGGTGTTTATTAGGCACGGCTGTACATCAAACAAATCTTTATTAAATTCTGTATTTCTGAAACCATTAGTAGTGACAAAATAATCATGTTTTGTATTTAACCAGTGAGGTCGCCCATTATTTAATACATTCTTTTTCGCTAACTTTATTAGTAAACTATTACAACAAAATGATACGTTGAAATTGAATATATTAATACAGATAAAAGTCTATACATAGATGTACTTCTGTTAAATAAATAACATAATAACGTTTATGGTTCTCATTTACAAAATACGAACTTTTTAGTTAGCTATAAATAGGAGTTATTAAATATATTCGGGGCCAGGTGAAGAACTTGAATGTCATAGCACTGAATTAAAAATTATTATGTGGTTTTGGTGCGGCTTGGTCATCCGTGAAATACCGTCAACCAGTTTAACAACTTCGTTGGAATATTATTATAATTATGTTCAAAGCAAAAAAGTTTAATTATTAAATAAATAACGTGACCGTTAATTCGTTAAAATTTCCCGTTTTTGTCGAGTGTTTTTACTTGTTTTTTTTGTAATGATGAACTGATTTATCGTGATGTCAACAATGGACTTAACTAACTCAGCTTGCAGCTTGAAGAGGAAAAATGTTGATTTAAATTAATCTAGTAATATCATAAGCTACAGAACCATCAAAATTGAAAAACAGTAATCTTATTATCTATTGCTTGCCTGAAGTAATAATTTAAACAATCATCGGCAACGGAGACCTACCCACAACTAGCAATTACACGAACACAGCGTAAAAAGTTTTGATATTACCGTCCAAGTCCATTTGGCTAAAAGAAAACATGAACCAAATTCGTTACTTCATCGGTGATTTTGGTTTATGTCCCTGCCTAAAAATATTAACGTTGTAAAAATTAATTTGATTAGAAACAATTAAACAACTTTTATATAAACTTGTTATACAATTCCCTAAACTCAAGAAGTAATAAGAAGATAATGCCGTGCAGATTATTGATGTAATAATAATAATATATTCTTTACTGTAATTTACATAAACTTGACTACATTGAGTTATCTAAAAATAATTGTACAATGGGCGATTATATTGCTCACAACCCATAAGGAAAAAAAAAGGAAAAACTAGTAAGAAAAGAGGATAATAGTGCACTTAATTAAAATCTGGAACATTTTATGACAGGATCAAACATTAGCATAATTAAAAAGAAAATGCAATTTATAATTCATGATAGTTATTAATTGTCTTACATTTTGTATGTATTACATATTTTATGAGTAAGTATTAAGATGCCAAATCGCCCTTCTTGTATTATTTGTATAGGAGTATGTTTCATTTGGTAGGTGTCGGAATCAAGTTTTTATAAGCGTATTCTTTATTTTTGGTCGATGCTTGCCTGAGGTCGTGAAGGGTCGTGGTCAACGTTGCGCATGTTGTGAATTGTATTACCGTACGAATATAACATTCTATAAAATGTATATAACAATATTTAATAAAACATGTAAACCAATTGATACGCGGCAGTTTATTTGACAATGAGGAACTAAAACTTGTACAAAACATTTTTCGAACAAAATAAATGTGGATCCAAAAATGTTGTATTAAATAAACTAAAATGTAATTTATTTCTGTGTCTATGGTCGTGCAAGAATTTTCAATAGGTCCCTCCTTATAAATCATAAAAAACAGTTTTTTTTAATGTACAAAACATTTTTATTCACGCCGAGCTTCTGTTGCACCCTATAAAGTAAACCATTGACACAAAATTTAAGAATAAACTATTCCGCTTCATAATTCCTTTACTAAAATTGTAAATAAATTCCAATATTTAAATTGTCCTCTAAAGTAAATTTTTTTATAAGGGGATATCCGAGGATTTAAAGAATAATCCTTTCCGTAGTCCGTAAAGAGATAGTAACTTAACTAATCTTGCAGTGAAACTTAAACTCGAGCTGGTCTAGAAACTACTGAAGAAATTTAAGATAAAGTTTTCTTTTAATACTGTCTCTATGTTTATACAAATCCCAAGTTAAAACCTCATGAATGTTTTAAAAAGTCTTTCTCTGTAGTAAGATAACTTTGGACATTATTTGGTTTTAGGGATGTTTGAGTTCAATGTTTAATTTAATTTCAAATATTTTTTTGTCGAAATGCTAGAGTTAATGTCATCAACGTACCGTGGCGTCAACATGTAATTTAAAATTTTCTAAACAAGAAAAAGAATTATCAAAAACGTAAATATCACTTAATTTCTTGACGCTTCGCAGCTGATGACACTGCGAAGTTAGTTTTAAAATCTAAGTAGATTTTAAAACTAAACTATAACTTTACAGAGAGCATATAACAGATTGAACATAATTTTACAGTATCGAATGCTATTAAATTAAAAGGTTATATCGTTAAGACACAATAATAAACCGTTACGAAAAGCCCTTAAAAGAAATTGTTCAAAACTATTAGCTACAGTTCGTATGATTTTCTCAGTTCCCTATAAGTTTGAAATAAGTATTACGTTGAACGAACATTATTTATTTGGTCTAGAATGTTGCTAATTTCGATCCATACGGGACATAAATGTTAGTTTCATTCTAAGAATAATGTATTAAGCTTGTTAAGTCGATTAGCAGTACAACCTTAAATAAACAACATCGTCCCTCTGAGGCATTAGTACGTTACGTATTGATGAAATTATAAATCCCCACTTTCAAATCTCGTCTGAATATACGGTTACTTCTACATATTAGCAATTATCACAGATAACAGGATAATATACACGTAAATAGAAAGGTTATTTACATTTCTAGGTAATTTTCGCACAAAACAGTTATTTCGGAGATTTTCTTGCGGAATACAAATAAAGCCCTTGATTGCCTCGTGTAGTAGGACGATGAAAAGGAATAATTCTGATGTATTGGTGATTATGATAATTATGATTATTAGTATACATTGACGTTATATTGCGAAGTTTTTTAAAGATATATTACATATTTTGATTTTGTTAAGGCAACACAGCTTAGTTTTTTCAGAGGATTTTGTTGACATACTTCGTCTGAAGAGTCGTCAGCCTATTCGGCTTATATTCATCGTTCTCTGATTTTGTGTTCGCGGATCTGGATATCTGCGAGGTATCAATAATAATGGATACATAAATACAAAATTTAAAAAAAATTACACAAGCTTTGCCCACCAGGACGGCTCGAGACTTGCACGGTAGCCATTCACCCTTAGTGGGAAGACTATACGACAGCCGGAGACGAGTTGAGGGATTGAAGATCGAAACGTAGTCCATGGATATGGCGATCAGTGGAATGAGATGATGTGTCTTGCATGAACTGGGCTGTGGAAAGAAGTCAGACTTGTTGAACTTCTTGATCGTGACGCGAATCAGTATTCCTCTATAATTATTAAGTCCCCGTGGCTATGCGGGAGAAGTGGTTCTGGGGGTTTGAAGAGGGTGTACGGATACTGTTGCGCATATACCACACCCGCATTAGTCAGGATTGGACAAGCGCACTTAATGACCGAGGCTGAGTTTGGAAGAACCGTTGAGATGAGGGTGAAGACTGTTTATAATGAAGGCAGCTTTGTTTTTTACCTTTTTGACTGTCAGATCAGATAATTTAATGAGAGCTTAGTAAAGAGAAAAAGTAATTGGAATAACAAGAGGCATGTACCTGGACTCAACACTCATCTCGCTTGGGGAACCCCGGCCAGGCACCCACAATTAGAGAAAATAAAAATCGCAATTGTATTAAAGAATAACCAACAAATGGTTGAGCGTAAAAACCAGGCTATGCGTCATTTATATAAATTAGTAATAACAAATTTGTTATTTTGTTAAACTTTTTATTTAAGTGGGAACCCGACTTTGAGCGAAAACACTTCACCACCATCAGCTTCACTGTCACTTAACATCATATAAAACAGCAACCGATAATGATTTTAAATCTAATGAAGAATGATGTATTTGTCTGTTGTTCTCTAAATATACACTACATTGGAAAAGACCATATCTTGCTATGGACGTTCCATCAGCTAAGGTAATGATGATGAAACGATAAAAGTGTGAATCAAAATATAATATTTACAATAGTTTTTTAGATATATGTTGCAAACACTATGGGTTTAATTATTTTTTGAACAACCTACATTTTTTGATAAAATAAACTTTTTGTGTAAATTACTTTTTATTGTTTTTTTTTTGAACAATCTTCGTCGTAGACGAGCAGAAAATTTATTCTTATAAATCAATCATACGATTTTGCATACATCAACTTTTGTACGGATTATATCTACAAAATAAGATTCGTGTTAACATTATAAGTGTATTATAATTGTTTTTTTAATCACCTTGAATTTTAATCAACTTATGAAATTTGTTTTGAAATGTTATTTTTATGTAAAACTTGTTTTTATAATATAACAAGTATAGCGAGTTATATAATGAAATTACATATTAAGTTGTATGTTAGAAAACAATGTAGAATTATGAATTGATTTTACGTTTGTTTAAAACATCCGAAGTATTTTGTAACTAATTAAAATTAAATTAAAATCGTTTGTGTGTTTATTTACAATTTAAATATCAAGGATCATTTAAATTATAATGAAGATGTAATTTATATAACAATACATATAAATATTGTGGAATCTTATAATTTTCCGTCCGTCGGTCGGTCAGATCAGTTTAAAGACTATTGTAATAAACTTCTTTTATGTGAGAAACGTATTCGCGTTAAAGATTTCTTCGTATTAATATCCCCACAATATCAAACCCTAAAACATTAATGGTGGTCACTAATCTAAACTCGGAAAGTGTTTTTCGCCTTTGTATCATTTTGTATAGACGTAAAAATATAACAGTTTCGTGAAAGCGATTTTCTAATCCATTCTGTCAACGCCAGTTTCATTATTTAGACGAAGAAATGTTTTAAGACAATATAAAACATGGGATTCTGAAATAAAAAAATATATTGTGAAGTGCAAAGGGTTCTCGAACGTAAGTAATTGAAAAAATACTTAAAAAGATTTCAAGCACCAGGAAATTAAAATCAACCTTTTCAAAGTTTTGTACATTTAAATAAATTGCTAGGTGTTCTGTTCTGTTCCTACCAAAAAAGAGTGTCTGTGTCTGTGAGTGAGTTTTAGACAGTTTGAAGGATGCTGGAGCTAACGGAAATACTAAATTAACAAAAGTTAACATCTTATGTGTCAAGGCAATGTGGTGCAGTGTGTCGCAGTGACTAGTTCCGGATAGTCATTGGCAGGTGTATTAATTACCATAAGACGAGGGTCCTGCTTGTTGAATAAATAAAAAAATATATATAAATGTTGAGTAAATAATAAGGAAATTTATTTTATAGAAATAATTCCTATTATACTTAAAACACTAGAATATCGTTGTATACATGAATTAATAAATCTGAGGAATGTATGCCTAAACCTTGAGAAAACGAAACGAACTGAGAAAGCAATCCAATTTGCTTAGAAGTATTCGAGCGATCGCTTGGCTTACATCTACATATATTATTTAGTTAAGGTAAAATCAATGTTTATATAACTGTAAGTTATCTATGCCTCTGCGTTTATTGTCTGAAAGTTCTAGTAATATTACAGAATACCTACGCCGAATCATTTTATCTTGTTAAGTAAGGAGTGCCGTCTATATGAGTAAATAAGAGCTTACAATGAATACCCGTTCGGGCGGAGGTATTGAAAGAGATGGCATCAATATTCTACGGAGAATTCAGATGACGACGGAAACATGGTAAATGGATCCGTTACTACGGTTGTGACCGGAAACGTAATAGTCTTGATTTATAGATCTGTCAAGAGACATAGCCATTTTATAGATAACTATTCTGCAATCCCGCAATAAGATTTCCGCGCGAGAAGTAGGTAAATACCATTAACTTCCTCAGCGGGGAAGTGGTTCCAGGATATTCCGGGATTACATGCTGGAAAACTTATTATTAACTCCAGCTCTAGCTAGTACACTTATATTATCATCTACGGCAGCATAGCTGTGTTAAATCTATCAATATAAGAGAACCAGAGTTTCTCGCTTCATCTTTGGCTATACTTTAGATTACATGAGATTGACTTCAAAAGTTAGCTCATGGTCGATAAAACATATCTATTTAAAGTAGAAGTGGAAGAAATAAATAACGACAGGACAATGAGTAAGGCTTTCAATTAGTATGAAGTACAAAAAAGCACTTGCCGTTTTAACCAATAATTGTTTTAACCTTTAAATGTTAGTTCATAAACATAAAGGGATGCAAGTGGCGAGTACAGTGTACCAGAGGTTGACATTGACCGGTGTGACTGGGGACGGAGTCGGTGGTAGTTCCGCTGAACGCTTTCAGTTGTGAACCGGCAGCGATACGAACGCACCGTATCGGGCTCTGCGACTGAATCCTTGCGTTTCTGCTGTACACCATCCTACAAACTACACGAGGAAGTGTAACAAGCGAAATGTGTTGTGTGTGCATATAAAAAAAAATCACTTTTTTATTGATCATTTCTTTGGAATGATTTTCGGAGCTTTGTTGGTATGTACGTAAAATAATAAACTTTTATTTTATTTACAACTCGTAAACTTCTGTTACAACTTTTTAGGGATTTTTCCCTATCGGGGGCAGTCGTCTGTCCGTCCGTGATTACCATGTTTGTCAAGTTATTCTCATTTTGTTGGGATTTCATTCAAATAGCAAAGTATTATCTATGTATGTTTTAAAAATAAAATGTAGGTGTGGTTTATAATAGTTATGGTGATTGTTAATAATGAAGTGTACACAACTCACATAAAATAATCACCTAAATTTCCAATTCTTTTTCCGGATTGACAGAATAGCTTTTTGTTTTTTAACAGAAGTGTCATTCGCACTATATCCAAAATAAAAGTAATTTATCCAAAAACGTCGACGACAGAAACGGACGAGTTTTGTATGTGATAAACAACTAAATAATAAAATGAATAACTATGTGGCTGAGCCACACAGTTATTTATTATGAATTATTTATTTAATTTAAAAATGCTCCATTGCTAATTGCTGAGCAATGCTTGTTAACTCGTTCAAAAGGTTACCTTCTTTCTCGGTGTACGAATTAAATTCATTTTATTCGTTTAAATTATTTCTTTAGTGTCAATTGATCACCAATTAATGATACTTTAAATAATATTCATTAAAATGTATTGTACCTTAATGATTATTATATTTAATATTGTGTTCTAGATGATAGGATATGTTATCGAATATTTTAATATTAATCTTAAAATTGACAGGTAGTAAGTTATAAGAAAGCATTATAAGTTTTTTTAACATACCTACTAAAATCCTCTCATTTTTTAGTTGTTGCAAATATGATGTACGGTGCAGCTAATAAAAACTTTAGGTCCTGGCCACATTAGATTTTTATTCTATTTAAACATTAAAAACATAGAAAACTTCAAGAAAAACATACTTTTAAGTCATCAAAACAATAACTACCAACCATAAAATAATAATTACTCGTCGTGTTCTAAACAATATACTTACCATTATTTTATGCTGTATTGCGTTTGTATTAATAACAAGAGAACAATTTCCAATTTTTTTGTTGTGTGTATCAGGAAATTAACAATTTATTCTGATTATAACTAAAACATGTAATCGTTAAAAATAATAGGAGTATTATTTGTCTAACGAACATAATATTTGGTTATTTTTTTATATTTATACTTAAACTCGCTGCAATATTTTAAACGTTGAAAATTTTTATGATATGTCTTCAAAAATGCAGAGAATTTGAAAGAGAAAGAGATTTTCTGTTCAAATTAATGAAATGTGTCGTATTAGTCAATGTTTTTGCGAATTATTCTCTTACAATATTTCAGGAAATGCAAGCGCTCAATTCAAAGGTTACTAACCCATCTTAGATTTATCTAGTTCC
>DWHU01001861.1:0-11221 GCA_018247975.1 Parides photinus
TTTTTTCATAATATTTTAACTTCACGAGAATAAACAATTCACAAAGATAATGTTTAAATGTATATCTCAATTAGTTCCAGTTATATGATAATTTTGAAATACGTACATCAGCATACAAAGACTTATCTTCTCGTCACGATCATTCAAGATAAATTACTTGACAGTACTGCCTAAAGTACTTTACTAAATTGTGTTTTAATTTTGTCACGAACATATTTAACTTGCTATTTCTGTCCGTAGGGAGAGCGCACCGGCAGCTCGGGCGATGTGTCGGACATAACGAGGGAATCTTGGGAGGTAAGTTTATTTAACAAACACCGAGCATTTCTACGACTTGAAATTTTTTAATTCTCAAATAATTAACACTTTTTTATATAACTAACAATGCTTTATTTAACACCATGTCGACAACAATGCATTAATCGCACATTCCAAGTTACAGTACACATGAAACATTGACTTCTTTGATAATACTACTACGTAAATGATTTTATGCACTTTCAATGGAAATGATATAATCTTGTATAATGCACGTTATTCTTTTTACACTTTATATACCAAATTTTCAAATCGAAATCAACATTTAAGTCGAAGTCAATCTTTTTGTATAAATAAATTGTACATTTAAAAACTGTTACCAAACGTTATAATCTTTTTAATAATCTATCTATATACTAATGTGATTTTTGAAACAAATAGACCTTTTTTCCAATACATTTAAACTTATTAATAGATACGTTAATTACATAGTTTCATAATTTGTTGTTTTAAATCCAACACACTGACCCCTAAACGATTGTTGCTTTATAGGGCATGACCCTGAAATTTATACTTATAACATTTTTCTGTTATAATAAACAAAACAAGGCAATTATTGAATGTATTAATAAAATGTAAACAACTGAGGACTTTGTTTTGATAGTTTATTGCACGTCAACTTTATCAACATATTATACGGCGATGATTTAAATAATCATGACTATAACACGACTATAACACATATTAACATAAACACATTGAATCTAAAGGACAATGACTTAATGACATTGTGTGTGTGTCTAATGAATGATGCGATTGCGCATAGCTGCTGAAGGCGCCGTACGTGAAAATTTATTCCATAATGAAGAGCCAGGCCGAGGCACTTGGCGACTCGCTTGGCGAGGAACCGCGCCCTGAGGTACACCTGCCTACCAGCGGATGCAATCGCGCATGCGTATGCATACAGACGAACAGAGTTTGGATTCATATATTATAAACAAATATTTTTTTCGCGTTAATACGTCATGAACGACATAAAACAGTGTACGTTAGCCTTTTTTGTTATAAATTTGATTCCAACTTCTGTTTATCAATGTACCGTTCAATGTAGTGAGTACTGCACTCTAGTGAGTTAAAATGCACTTTTTTTAAATTAAATTCACCTATTATATAAAACTACCCGAACATTCATAAAAGAACCTCTTTTAGTGTTTATTATAAGTAATCACATTGTCACTTGAGACAAGTAATAATGGTTGATTTTTTTTGCGAACTTTGCAAAAATAATGAACGCTACATAAGTTGATAAGATATGCTAATATCTTATTTTGTTTTTAAATTGTACCATAATTTTTTTATAGATAATGAACACGCAATTAAAAGTGAACAAGATTGTACGAAATAAACATTTTTATCTCGTCGTTGTAAATCAATAATAATATAGAGTTCACCCGATGTAAATACTGTAAATACATTAACCGCTAGCTGAATCCTACTAAATTTAGTTTACTTCATGGCTGTTGGATTACCGATTTAGGAATTGACTACTACTTACTACAAGTCTCTCTCGTTTGTGTTAAAAAAATTAAATGTACATAAATGAAACGCGAAGAGCTATAGTAGAGATATAGTAGCCTTGTAAACAAAATGGCCAAAATAATGAGGAACTGGCTGCAGCAGCTCTGTCTAATCTCGTGTTGGCAAATTGTCTAACATTACGTATCAAAGTAGTCGTGATTATTTATGTACATAATGCCAGATAATAAACAATCTACGTTCATGTAATATATAAATTAGCTTCTAGTAGGCGTAAAAAAATATTTTGTTAAAAGTACTCCGGAAACTAGAATTAGTGAGGTAATAAATTAACTCCCTGTAAACAATAGCTACCTATTGGCGGTTTCTGTATTAGAGGTTTTATTTTTTTTCAGCGTTCTATATGTTCCCACTGCAGAGGCTCGGCCTTCTCTCATGATGAGAGAGTATTTGGCCTTAATCCACCACGCTGGCCAAGTGTGGGTTTGCGGATAAAGCCAGTGATATTTATTTTCTTAAAGCGCACATAACTCAGAAAAGTCACCGATGCGCGCCGGATTCGGTCACACGACTTCCGAATAGGAGGCCGGGGTCCCAAACTATTCGGCTATCACGACATTTCCAGTTCCAGGAGAGTTCCAATTAGTTCAGAGAGTTCCAACCAGTTCAATCATCGGGGTTACAACATGCAGAGCCTCCGTGGTTTCTCTTACCCTGTGAAAAGTCTCCGGAGACAGAGCGGGAATCATCGTACTGTGATGGTACTGGCCGGTTCGGTGCCATAGGGAAGTCTAATTAGAGGTTAATAATAAAACATTTTATGAAAGGTAGTTACTTTATTACAAAAAAATATTGTCATAGTTATAACAATATGTTTTGTCTAATATGAATTTAACAATATTTAACATAATCGTATAAAGCGTATGTATATTAAAACTTACAATATATTTAATAATACTGAAAAGACAAGGACGGAAGTTTTCAAGTACGTACTATAATATTATCAAAGTCTATATAATCACTTCAGACTCTCTTTAATGATACTTAGGTGTTTATCCCTAATGAAAACCGCTAAATAACGATTGTCACTTTTAATATCCATTAATACTATAATTAATCGATTAAATATTCGCCGATGTCAATTTAAATTCTGTCTTATCTCTTCGGATTCAAACTTCATTTAGCGATAAATTTTATACTAGATTTATCTATTAATCAGTGATCAATAAATTAATCACATCATCTAAACACGAAACTATTATTTTAGAATCAAATTATGAACATGTATCGTTGTCGCATACCAGATGTATGTACGTAATATATTATAATCGCTGAACTTGAACAATTTTATATTTTTAAGTCATAAAGATTATTGTGATCTACACCACCAACATACATATAATATTTAAATTAAATTTGTCTAGAAAATATGATCACTTCATTTGTCGTTACCTGTCATAAGACGATATTATAACTTAACAACACAATACGACCATTCGTCTTGACAATTGGTATATTTTAGTTATCCTAATGGAGAAAGATGATTTATAGACATAAAACAAATTTATGTATGAATGTCCTTCTTTAGCCAGTTCAACACTTAACTACTCTTTTGGTCACTGACGTCTCACAGTTTACTTGTCAATTCATACATCATTTCTTAACCATAAAGCAAACTGTTCATTTACTCCGACGCATACAAATGTATGATTATTTCATTGTTTTGACAGTCCCATGTATATATGTACCAAAAAGGCAATCGTTTGATGACGTCTATCGTAATATTCAATGTGTTTATAATTTTATTAGCGTAACATTCTTATCGTGGGTATATTTATGCTAATTCATTACGCAATTTGACCATATAATCATTAAAATTATGTTTAAATTTTTTCCTGTTTTAGGATAAATGATTCTGTGATTAAATTAATGTTGATTGAATCAAAACTAAGCACAGAGTTAATGCAATCAAATAGCCTCTGTTTCGTCGATTTCATTACAAGATACGTCAAGTCCAGACAACCAACAACCAACTTCAGGATGATGACAATTATTAATGTACTACTGATAATTATTTAGTAACGATTGTAGTAGCCAAAATAATGATATAAAAAAATTGTAATTATTATTATAGTGCGATTTGGATGAAGGAATTTGTTATTTGCTTGAATATATGAGAATGTTCCAAACCTGTGTGTAGATAAGAAATATTTAATATGAAACAAAATTAATAATCGAAATAAAAGAGCCGTCATAGCCGAGTGCTCAGGGACCTCGGCCCCCTAATCGATGGTCGCGGGTTCGAACCTGGAGCGCACTGAAGAGTGACTGAGTTATGTGCGTTTTAAGAAATTAAATATCACTTAGTTTTATCCGCCAACCCGCACTTGGCCAGCATGGTGGATTAAGACCACAATTCATTCATTATGAGAGAATGCCCCGAGTCCCAACTGTGGGAACACCTATGCTACGTTTTAAAATTAATTAGATCAATACAGACATCGTTATCTATTACACTCTAACTTCGATAAATCGCCCAGATTAATCAAGACGATCTTTGTAATATCTTATCTTATTTATATTTTTAACTGGAATCGAATCTTAAATCTGTTTATTGATAAAATTGCCGTATTACCTAACAAGTTAAATAAAATATTAGGTCTTAACGCGAGTAATAAACAAGTACTTCTCATCGGATAATAAGTGACCCGCGGCCTCTAGATATCACTAACGAGGAAACGCGATACGGATAACGTTGATAACCCTAAGGATTAATATGGGATATCTCGTCAACATTAATTGAGGTCTCCTATAACGTGGACGTTAACATTTCTACCTACAATTGTCGTGTACAATACAAGTTACAGTTTGCGTACAATATTTATATAACATATATAGACTAGCGGATTCGGCGAACTTTGTTCCTCCTAACAGACAATAAATGGGCAGATATAAAATAAACACAAAATTATATAGTTATTTTTTTATTATATCAGTACAATGAAATACAAAATTTGATTGAATTAAATTAAATTTGAGCGAAAATGGATTGCGAATTTTTTCTGCCAACGAAGACAAATCCAAAAAACACAAAAATCATGAAATCCGTTCAGACGTTCTCGACCTATAAGTATTGTAACTAACGCGACTTTTTTTATTGTCTATGGATTAAACGTAGAAACGTTTAACACAGCGCCATCTATTGAACACTACCTCAATCTAGTCAACAGATATCGACATCGGACAGCATCGTCTGGAAGTAATAAATATTTGTGACGATCAGATATTAAACAAATATTTGACAAAAGAATATTATTGTGCCTATAAATTGAGATATAAGTTATTCTATCTCTCAAGTTGTATCAAACTGCACGCGGTGTGCAAATTTGATTAAAATCGGTTAAGTAGTTTAGGAGTCCATCGCGGACAAACACTGACACGTAATTTATATATATTAACATATAACTGCAACCAAATGGTAAAAAATACCAAGTACATATTTTTTTCTTTGGACAAAGCGATAAGACGTGATGTTTACGTAAATGATACGCCCATAATAACGTGGCGATATTTAGGATGATTACACAACATTACTTCGTGTTTGACCGTCTTCGACAAATTTCCACCAGTTGTTTTCTGGGATACCACGAATAGTACCATGAAATTAAATGGTGGTAGGGCTTATACGAACCTGTCTGGATAGTTAGAAATATTTCCAGGAGAGAGTGTGTATATTAGATAGATAATGATAGTTACCATTACCTAGACGGTCTCAGGCAACAGAGACCTGATATCAGAATATATTTCATATCCAGTCTGTAAATAATAAAAAATGAGTCCGATGAACTAGTTACAGTTTCATACGTAAAGATGTTTAATGCGAAGGTAATAAGTAAAGAACAGTGTAACCTTCGCAAGACAAGTAGCCTTTTCATACCACTCGGGCCTGTTTACAGGTGGTTTATTGACTGAGTAAGATACGTGTCCAATCCAATGGCATGTACCAAATGTATCTTTCACGCACATTATGATTCTTAAAGTACAATAATCTGTATATAACTTATCTATAGTAAAAATATACAGTACATGAAATTTTGCATTGATATCAAAGATCGGTTTTTTTTGGTCATTAATTACGATTAAACCGGACACAACATTGAATTCACGAAAAATCTTATATCTGATAAATTTACTTTAATTCACGTAATTTAAAATTTTTAAATTTTCTGTAAAAAGGTTAAGATTGTTATGTCTATATTGATTTATGTTACTTAATACCATTTCGTTTAATTAAGTTTAATTTAACGTCTAATAATTGTCTTCTTTCGACTTTTCATAAGGTAATTACGTAGAAGTTCTCTTTATTACACTGCTGAAATATTGTCACCATTCATGATCGTCCCGCCCATTTTCCAATCTATTTGTGGTCAGCGCAGTATTCTTGCATTCTCCATGCATCCCTGTCAGACGCTAACTCATCATTCACCCCATACACTGCATATCAACTCTCACACAATCCATCCATCGTTTCTTTGGTCTTCCTCTTCTTCCAAATACATGCATATCTAAAACTTTCTTAAATACATCCGTTTCCTCTACGCAAAACATGTCCGTACCAGGACATAGGATTTCCTTTCATCTTTTCTAACACAGGTGCCACTTTCAAACTTAAAATTACTTGTAGTAATCATTGCGTTATGATGGATTATTGGTCATGTTCACACAGTTAACCCATCAAATTACCGTTTAAATTAATAATGAACGAATGCTTCGTTGATGGTACAGTTCAGTTAGTGCCATTACCTGCACCAACAGAATAGATCTGACATTCGCTTACGGATGACTGCAATCACCTAATCAGGCCTTATTAACGTCCATGCAATGACAATGGTACAAAGCTCACATTTTTTTATATCTGTTGTCATACTTTGTATTATGATTTTAATATTTTTTTCTAGTGTCGAAGTAAGCATAGTTAACATAGTAAGCATGCATTTACATATCATATGTAGAAAACACCCATATTCTTATCAAATATTGTCCGTAGCAGGAATCGAACCCACGACCTCTCACTTAGTAAGGTACTAACTGAGCAAATCAGTCAACGAATTGTAGTACGTAAGAGTTTTAATGTTCAAAAAATCTATGATAATTCGTGGGAAAAATAATATTATAATACGGAAAGATTTATTCTCCTCCAAGAGAACTTAAATACAAAATAATGTCTAATTAGATTATTTCAGACAATGTTTATGTTTAGATCTTTAATCTTCAAATTATGATACATTAATCGTTTTATAAAATCGTATATAAATTGTCCTAAAAAAATTAATAATTACTATGAAGTAAAATATTTTTTGTAATATTATAACATATCAAATATTATACTTTTTTCTAATCGATAGGATGCGCTAGATCAGTGTTTCCCCATTTTTTTGTGCCATGCCCCACCTTGACATTTCTAAAACTCTCTTGTCACTAAACCCCCTCTCCCCCGCCGCCTGTCCTTTATTACATGATACATAATTTTTCTTAATAAAAAACTTAATCGTCTACTTAAGAAACCCTATATAAGTTAACAACTTTAATTTCTTTAAATTTGACACCGACGTCTAAAGTGAAGAGGGCAAAGTCATGTCGGGTCAATTATCAAATTGCCCCTTCCAACCATCGAATTACCCCCCATGGGCATACGTTCCACGTTGGGAAACACTGTGCTAGACATTTACCTGATGGTAATTGATAAAGTGCCCATAACAACGTGGTACTAGTTAAGAGATTTACACAATCACCTTCAATATATTCACTAAGCTACGCCTTTCAATAGCTTTGCATTATTATCGTAATAAAGAAAAACGTATTTAGTAATTTCACTAAGAATCCAAGTCCACTTCCTAAGTTAGTTACTTTGTAAACCAATGTAGTAAGTTTAAAGATTTCTACAATAACCATTGGTTTTTTTAATAAATGACACAAAATTCCAGCGTTTAGGGTCTTTACATGACATCATTTAAAATGTCATGATAAGTCATCAATTATTTTATTGAGCAACATTACGAATGATTTTCATCTGCATTTCCTCCAGTAGCATTAGAAATCAAAGACAGCTAAGAACCGGATCAGTGTTTTTGAAATTTTTGACATAATTATAACTAATCGTTTTTATATTAACATATTTAGTTTTGAAGTTTTAGATTAGCATATCTAAGAAACTTAACCTTGATAGAGACGTTTTGGTAGCTTTCCACTGTTTATTAATTTTGAGATTATTTTCATTTCCTAACTGAAACGTTGTATTATGAATATACTTAGCTAAAGGTAACATTCTTGCTCTTAGCTCTTTCTCTCTCTTCCTAGCTATATATCATGGGAGTCAGATTTCTTTGCCTTACTTCGGTTTGTCCTCGATATCATCGTCAGTTATTGCATGTTCTACTCTATGTATAATTTTATAACATTCCGATGTGTTTTTGTACCTAAAAGTAGAATTATTGTATGTAATTGTATCTGGAAACTATAGTTCAAGTACAGCATTGTACGTCGACGTTGTTTGTAACATTATATGCCTAGCCGGCTACGATAATCCAGTAGTATATTTTCAAAGGCTGTCTGCGGTGATCTGTGACCCCTCGGTAACTCTAGATTCTAGTTTGTCACGTGTTAGCTACATACTTACTCGACTTTATTATTATTTTAAATGCACGAAGTAATTCAAAACATCTCAAGTGAATCTGGCTAATATTTCTCGTAGTCTGTATGACCAAGTTTTCATTTGCGGACGCTAACATTTTTGAAAGTTTTCAAACTCTTTGTTTGTAAATCATAGCAAACAAGATAATACGGTGCTCTATATAAAAATACTTAATAAAGTTTAAATATGTAAATGGCTATATATCTTAATATCGAATCGAAATGTTTGCTCCAACTAACCAATTTCAATACGGCCAATGGTGATGATAAATTTATTTTATAACAATTGTTTCTTTCTCATCATAATCATCTCTATCGATAGACGTCCGTTGTTAGACATGTCTTATTAATATATCCCATAAAATACAGTTTTGCGCAATAATTATATTAAAAATTTTTTGGCTCATGCATTCCTGAACCATATTTTTTTCTTCCTTCGACAAAGCGATAAAACGAGCTATGTGTTCATTAGATCGTAAATGATACACCTGTTCATAATAATGTAGGGGTTAGGATGATGTACATTGTTAGATATTGTACTTGTCTCAAGACATGATCTTAAATCTAGTTACCCCGGTAATATGTAATCAAAAAGGCAATAATGTTTGCTTAAAACAATTTGATGGCAGAAATAGCAGCTTCGTTGGTCTCTGATCCTGGGCAACAGACACCACAGCTATTTTATCTGTATAATAACCAGGATTTTTCTAAAAGCGCTTCATATTAATATTTTTGTTATGTGTTACAAACAGGTTCGTGTCGACGTCCAATCATTTTACATTGTGTGTCAGCTAGTCGTCTCAATTAAAATATTACGACAACGCTTCGTAATCGTGTTGTTTGGTCATATAGTAATACCTCTAATTGGCCTGATACCAGCTCGCTAGTTTAGTTATATACCTAGGGAATGAATAGATACTCCTCATCCATCAGTGCAAGGTGGAAGTACATGGGTAAAGTTCTGCTGCATTATATCGCCAATATCGTACAGTGCCAATTGATATCACTACCGCTCTCTGTTTAAATTTCTGTATACAGGTACGTTTGTGTATACTAAAACAAATAAACGAGGAAATTTGTGTAAAAAGTAACGAATGTAAATTTATTTCCTTATCAAACGAAATTAGTTAATGTATTATAATATGGAGCTCTTATAGTGTAACTTACAATGGGAGATCGTTTTTGAATGGTATTTCACATGCACAAAATACTTCGCTGGTACATTTAGAAATATAAGGAAAAATGTTTCAAAAACTGGTTCTAAACCTTATTCAAATTATTTCCAAAAGTTGATATGGAGCTTATTGCTCGAATATAAAATCCGGATATACGCTGCGAATCACCGTCCCGCGTGGCTTGACCATATGTTGTAAAATGTATCAAATTAATAACAAAATGCACTAAAACAATTCCATAATCACCAAATTAGAGTATCGAATGACACGTAATGATTTCTTTTAATTTATTTCGTTAATCGCATGATGAATCTGAAGTTATAATGTAGTTTTTGTCGCGAGTACACAGGCCGTGGTGGGGCAGAAACATTCCTCTTGCGTTTCTTTCACCTCCAGTTCTTTAACGGCGACGCGGTATTGTGGACGCGTTCGTGCACCGTCACTTGGCAGAAATACGACGGTGAAACCAACGTATCGATAACAGTACAACTTCGATATTATTAACGTTTCCGCGATTAGTGCAAACTTATATCGAACTGGACTGCAACGTGAACACACAAACAGTTCTTGTTTATAAAACGCTTGACGCGCAGTGCACGGTATTGTGGAGCGGTTTCGGATACACGTAATCGAGCTCGCGAAGGTCTCTACACGTACAGATATATATAAAAAAATAAAGGCAAACGTGCACATCGCATGTGCTTCTGTTTATATATACATCGTCCAGGCGTTCTGTGAATTGTTTGTATGGTTGTATGTGCCAAAACTAATTACTGAACTAATGCAGACTATGAAATGGATAGAGATGGTTCGGCTCGGACCTCCGTCGCCCGAGAGGTCTTCAACTTTCGACAGTGATAAGGTGAGGTCACAAATTGCCACGGAGTCGTTGTTTGATAGTTTACGTTGTCACCACTCATAAAATTTTGATATCGAATCGGTTACTTACTAACATATCTTCATTATCCTATAAATTTGTTATATGTAATGTTCTATGTAAAAATTCATGTGTTTTCCGAATTCAGAAATAACGTTTTCATAATTGCGATTATAACGTTGCTATTTATCGAAGTTTCATTACCGTATTTATCGTACGAGTTTATCTAAAATATAAACAAATATTTATCATTCAAACAGTGTTATAAACGTAATTAATATATAACGTGGCGTTTATTTAATAATTCGTGCATCCATCCGCTTTAAATAGACATTATAGCCACATTGTACGAAAGTGGACCGCGGAACTGTCTGTAAATAGCAAGGCGATTGACCCCCGATAGTTTTTGTTAGTAGACCCTGGATTTATTGAGACGAATTTCAATTAAATATAATCAGAAATATATGTAAATGTGTATAATATTCAATCGCAAACAGAAAACATTCCAACAGTTGATTATAAGACATCCGGTATTTGTTAGTTTCTCTCCTCTCGTAAATTCCATCATATAAATTTTTGGGTCAAACACAATACATACAACGATAATCCGTTGGAATTTTATGTTTATGAAAATATAGATAGATAGGTCAAGTCCTAGACTATGATTCGACTTAATTTAATTTTC
>DWHU01001862.1:0-11220 GCA_018247975.1 Parides photinus
TATATATATACATATACACTAATGGGTCGATGTGAGCTTGATAATGATAATGATGAAGATGATAATCCAACACTACATAATAAAAGTATAAAATTCTTTTTTGTTTTTTTTTTGTAATTCTTTACGACCGCGTTTAAAATTTTCGTTACCCGTTATATGTATACATAATTCTTGTTATAATTTAGCTCACGTTACGTTATAGAGAAAGAACATTTTATTTGATACAGGAATTTTAAATTTAGTAGAAAGTTCTTAATATGACATATTCAAGAAGGACTTTAAGGTTTTTTAATAGATTCTATTTGAATTATCTGCTTGTAATTCAAAGGTTTTTGTGTTATATGTAAAATTTTTCGTAAATATTTTTGCTTTTGAGCTGTACATAAAATGACAGTCTCAGGAATTAGTTTTTTAAGTAAATTACTACCCTATTCTCTTGTAGGTTAGATTATTTCCAAATTAGTGCGATGTCAATTAGTTAGCTGCCAAAATAATTATGTTTTCCTAACGACGGTTTTAAATAACGTGGCGAGCAATTAACGCCCGGGCGTTGTGTTTTCTTCGTAATTAAAGATTTCAGGCGTCCTAAAGTCAAAGTAATCATAGAATTGTGAACAAAAGTTAATTCTTTTCTTTGATATATATGGTACATCATTCTATAATATTCCGTATACATATAAAATCTGTTATAAGTGTTAGGTATAAAATAGTGGAAGTTAAATATAGATTGTGTAATTTATAACTCGGGTTTGACATTTAAAGTGAGATGATTTTGTCTTAAGCTAAATAAATTAGTTTGCTATTCGGTTAAATCGTTTTATAAGAACTACACTGTCGGAACGTTTGTCTTATAAATGTAATTTTAGCAAGTTTCGGGAAAGTTTTCGAAGGTATTCGCGCTAATTTTAAAGTTAAAATTTATCGTGGTGCCTTAATAAATTTTCTTAATTTAAAATTTTCAACGCCTGCTATATCTGAAAACCGACATTATTTGTTTATTTATTCAATCATTATTTAACAATTTAAGCTGGGGTACTAAGGCTGAATTTGAAACATTAAGGCATTTTCTGTCAACCCAGAAGAGCACATAAAATTTAATGTAGGTGTGAGAAAATTGAAGACCTTTTATAATGTAAATATATATTGTGTCATAACACATACCACATACATACAAACATATACACAGATACATTTCTCATAATCTGTGTTTATTCTTTAATAAACTGTTTAGCGGTAGCAAATTGCTTTATTTAATGCATATACAAATAGAATTTTATATTTTGAAAAGTAATGTTTTGTCGCATTTACATTTTTCTTAATTCATTCATTCCTAGATATAATACATGCGTATTAGGGTATGGAACTTACGTATATTGTACTTCACTATGATGACGTATATATATAGATATCGTTAAGTTATGACAAGAATATTTGAAGAAGTAGATAAAGTTAAATGTAAGGAGAACCGTAGAAGACGAGTGTTTGCTATGAGACGTTGATTTCAGGAAAAGTTTGGCAAAATCAGTGTGCTTGAACGTAGTTGGAATATTGAGTTATTACTTTTGCAACAACTTTCGAATAAACTTACGAAGGCTTAAACTAAAAATAGAGAAGAAAAATAAACCTTTTTATCATTACACCTTTAGATCTATTTCAATATACCCATCTTTAATTAAAGGTTGCGTTTACTTTCTCCAAGTCAAGTTATAATTTTTAGACAATTTTTTTTACGTATAGAAAGTGGGTTACAAATGTATGTTAATTGAACTGCTATCGTTTTTAGAATTCTCTAAAGAGTTATAACCAATAGTTTAAACATTAATTTTCCTAACTATTAGTTATTGTAATTAAAAATTATTAACTATTTATGCATTTTTTATTACTATAAAATGAGTACAGTCTCGTTATTATAACTGATCATTAAATTATTAAAAACTGTTGTAGCTACTACTGTCTAGACGCTCTAAAACAAAATGATTTACTTTCACTAAATATAGTTTTTAGGTGTTGTAGTGGAAAAATATCTCCCAGAAACTTTTTGCAGACCAATGAATATATCTACAAAAGGAATATGAAGAATGCTTCATCAAACACAAAGTTCTGACAAAGCGTGGATTCAATACAGACGTGGGACGCATATAAAGTTCTACTTTGGGATGATACAAATAATCACCAAATTGTATGAATCATAACGAACACATTATGTTCAGATAGATAGATGTTAGAATTCAGTATTTAACTAGAAAAAAATAAACTAAACCAATTTTATGATAACTGATCACTTGACAGATATTTATGTATCCTTGATATAGTGCATTAGAATTTTCATAAAATAACCTTCTATTCGTTTCGTTTTACAATAATTTTTGCTCATTAACATCAACTTCTAGCCTGCTACTGTTGGTAATTTGATTTTCCTAATGGAAGAATGAAAATTTAACAATTACGTCGTCAACGTTATGTTTGGACTTATTTAGGTTTAATTTCGTAACGAGGCTTTTAAACTATTAACTATAACTGCTAATAGTTAAAGCAATTCATGCAGCACAGTTTAAACTTTTAATAATCGCTCGAGTTCCATCAACGTTTAGAGCGTCCGTTGTATATAATTTTCAGAAGTTAGATGTTGCGAGGCGTAAGCAGGAGGTTTGTACAAGATTATAACTTTTAATACAAATTAATTTAAAACGCAAACTGTAATACAGAAGTGTGAAAAAATGATCGCGCTAATAATTGGGAATTAAAATAAGATGGAAATTCAACTGTAATTAGTTTATTTTAAAATAAGTTTGACGACGAAACTATGAAAATAAATAGACGTATCTTGACAGTCAGTGAAAGTGTATCCAGTGTATAATTTTTAATATAGATTCTGTTTGTTATATTCTGAAAGCAAATGACGGTTGAAAAGTTTTATGTATGAAAGTAATCCTTATTTCAATGATAAATATAAAGATCCAGTTTATCTTTACACCGTAACACAATAGTTTCGAAATTGCATTCCGTTTTCTGTTATTAAAGATCGCTCAAAGGCGAAAGCAATTGCAACGATAACGTAATAAGAGGGGATCGGAAGGAGCTTTGTGCAATCAGTGCGATTTATTCTTCAGCGATGTTCTGGGGGACCTATTCCTTGTCCGGGGTAATGGAAATAATTTAGATTTTCATTCATTCAGATCTATTACCGTTGTAGAACATTTTTAAACTATAATAGTCAGTACAAGGAATAACTTAAAACTATTAAGTATATAAAGAACAATGCTTTGATACACAATACTATAGCACCAAAGACATGATTTAAAAAAACTGGCTGAGCGGTTTTCTTCGGCAATAAATGTCTCCGATTGTTACGTTGGTTATATAGTTGTTTTAAAATAACCTAAAAAGTACTATTGGTAATCTGTTTGAAAAGATATAAGAAATGAAGTCTTTAATATGCCGGCGTTGGATGTGGCTGCAAGTCAGGCTTTTGCTTTAAGTGGCGAGCCCTGCATCTAGAGGCTTATTAATTGTACAGTACCGACTATTGCCGCTTCATAAATCTCCGTCGACTTAACGTCGGCACTGTGAAATATTAACCGCACGCCGGTTTTGACGGCACGATCTGCGCGAAAGCAAGTAAATAATATCATAGTTCTCCATTTAACTTACAATCCAATTTATCGCTTCCCACCTAACCTACAATTCACCTTTATATCAATTTACTCTTCAAGTTAATAAATATTACTTCCTAAACAAGTACAATAGTTTTAACGAATATTTTGGTGTGTTTATTAAGGCCACGTGTATGCCCAACATTCATCAATTAATCTTTACTAAAATAGCTTGTTTTTACTAATTTTGCAGCAATCTTAATAAATGTCTACGAGAGTTCGTTCAACTCTTGCTCACAACTATTTAATAATTAAGCCGTTTGCTTTGGCCGACATCTTTACCACTCGAAGATAGTATTCCAAAAAGATTTGGCTTTTGATATTGTTCTGTATGATTTGCATTGTTTGCTCTCTTGAGAAGGGATGATCCATTGAATTCCTCCAATATTCATATATTTCGTATAAGTTAACATCATTATCATTAACATTCATAAATCTCATCATCATCGTATTTAACCTGTACTTAGGCGATACTTCGACAAACTTATAAACCTTTGATAAAACCATTTCAAACTTATTATTACCATATTTCTAACATAATTATCGTAATAATTAACAATAATCTATAACAATGTTGCTATAGAAAATTGTAAAATTCGTATCGTAATATTTTTTTATTTTAACGCTATGGAAATGGTACTGTGTGTAGTAAATAAATAAAAGCTGAGTAAATTTTTAAGTACTTTTGGTGAAGAAAGCGTCGAAGCTTTAAATTAAGATTCTTAAAGTTCCGCTCGTAAGAAAAAAGATTAATGAACGTTGGCACCTGAGGGTCGCTGCCACCTTACTAATGACAGCGTCTGTCTCAGAAAGGGGAATAACTGTGGAAAATAATAAGAGTCAAGTCTTGAAAGGAGATTATCAAGTTTGGGGGCTTTGTTTTTGGCCATTTAGTATTTAAAGGGATCGGCTTTTTAACAAAACAATACAATAGTTAATACTTACACAACGCTATGGGATGTGGTATTTAATATTCCGTGTTGCAGATAGCTCGTTACATTAGCATGCAACATGCAATACACAATAATAATTAAAGCAGAACAAGTTTGTAAATGAGGGTTGATATTGCTGCACAAGCTGAATCCTATATATATGTATTGTCCAGAGAATATTTTTTTCATCTGTAATCGTTATGAAAATTGATTATATTGTTAATAATTTGTTTAACTGCTGTCGCATCTAGAGACGAGTTACAACAAAGCGAGAAACAAAAACATTTAATGTTAATATGAATAAAAATTAAACGTTTTAAGGGTTTTTGTTTATAATATAAACAATCTTATGTTTGGTAGAATATTTAATAAATTAATCTTTTTATTAATGGCAATGCATTTATTACAGTTTAAACTATAATATTCATGTGCTTGAGCAAGTTTTCTTTTTTAATTTCTAAAAAATACGTGTTAAAATCAAAATCAAATACGTTAACAAAGTTGTCGAAAGTAGTTATAAATTCCATCCAGTGTCTAATAAGTTTCATATAATAAAAAAACGTGGTTAAATTTCGTTTTACCGAAGACATAAAGTTAGTACTCAACCACAGGGAGAGGCGAACTTTTGTTTTTCAAGTTTTAGGTTGAGTTATTCACCCCCGTGTCGACGGAGGTCAAATGGATGCTGTTGCATTCTTTATTCATAAATGAAATTGCTAAGCGAATATGAAACGTAAACTTAATTCAATTAAAAGTTAAAGAGATATATTGTCTTTGGACTATATACATAATATTATATGTATTATTATATTATTACATTATAATACATTTATTATATTTTAAACGAGGTGTAAACTGAGCCGCCCGTGTATATGCTGAAATCATTTCAATATTGATTGGTGCCAAATAATATTTATAAACTTTTGTAGGAAAGTTCAAAGTCAATTTATAAAACTTAGTGTCTATTTTAATATTTACTAGTTAAGAATTTATTTCAAACCATTTTTTTAAGTAGCTTATATTACTTACTATATCGTCAGTCTCGCTAAAATTGTCACATACGATCATTTTCCTTTTTTTATTATGATTGTAGGAGATAAAAATGATCAGTTACGCATTAAAAATGTTAGTATTTAATCATAAAAAAATATGGTTGTTGGGGTTATTAAGCTCTAACGCTCTTTAAACCCCAATGTTCATTTTAATCAAACGACGAAGTGTGACTTTTTTAATTGAATTCATATTTTTGTGGTTAGGATGAACAAAGACGCATTGCCGATTTGTAATCAGGATCCTTTTAATCACATTTTTCATCATTTAAAATGATGTGCGATGCATTTGCACTTGACTTTCATATTAAGTTTAATAAAGAAGGGGAAAAATATATTACAAATTCCTGCATATGCTTATATCGACGCCGCTTTGTCGGCATTGTATTGTACGGCGGAGCTCTCATAATAAACTTGACGGTTACGTTATACGGAAACTAAGTTTTCCTTACTTTTAAATAGTGGTGTCTAAGTAAAACTTTGAGTCGAGATTGTAAATTATAAAAGTTCCAGAACATCGGATCGGGTATCCTAAGTTTGCTATTTTCTTCTTCATTTATTTAACGTACTATTTTTGAAACGTTTTACTGTTAACTTTAAAGCATATGTGAATGTTACCTAATTTATAAATTATACGATAGTTATTAAAAAAATACTTTATGTTTAAGCAAAATTTATTTTATAACCGTGCGAGGTTTATCTACTCATAAACATAAAGTTTTATTTAACTTTAATGATGATGACTTTCTTTGTGGTCTGATGTATACATACTTTCTTCTACTACACTTACTATTAGATGATGGTCTAACTTTTCGTTACGTAGAATATAGAAATGCAACATAGTTAATTAAGTCAATGGTATTGTTTAAACAGTAGAATAAATAAAAGAATTTAACTGTAAGTATAAATAGAAAACAGAGATGAATTATACAATGAGAATAATAAAGAGTATGATAGTGAATAAGCCGTGAACTCAATGAATGCCCTAAGCTTTAAAAAAAACAATGCAAATGAATTCACAATAGCAAAGGACCCTGTATGCGTTTAGACTAACAGGAAGGAAGCTTCTTAAAAGAGGATGAATAGAATTGTCATTTTGCAGAGAAATAAATGCTTTGCTTTAATTTCACTAAAGAGTTTTCATACTCATGATTAAGAGGACGCAAAATAATATTCCTGGATCTTGATATTTTAAAACCTGAAGATGTACGAGTTCGCTCTTTATAGAGCCCGAGTTCTTTTTTAAAAAACTAAGAAACTACCGTCACATTTACTAATGAGTATTGTGGACCGTTTTCTTAAAAAGGAAATGTCATTCAGGTCCAAATTTCCAAAAATGGAGTTAGGGAATGTTTACATTATTTTATAATGCTTTTGAGATCACATAAAATTGTATTTAAATGACAGTATAATATTAATGGTGGCTTGCCTGTAGGGCAGAATAATGAAATAAACAGGAAAAAATTATACGGGCCAAGAAAATTTTGGGGAGAGGTGTTGAAATTACACTCATGGGTATTACAACGGGGAATTGCGGGGTTTGTTTCGTTTTTATTGCCTAGTTACATTAATGCGAAAATATAAAAATCCTTTTGTACGAGTATCCGGTGCGCTGGGTGGAATTAGCCGCTTTTATTGTAAATTTGGGGACTACATATCTTTTATATATTACACTACATTATTTTTAATAAGCATACTTATAATTGCATTAATCAGTAGTTTTTTTGAAAACAGAATTACAATTTTTTTTTATATAGTAATTGTTGACCTTTTATATAAATAAAAAAATAATTTGAATGATTTTTTCATCACGTGTTTGAATTGTTTTAGTTGTCTTGTAATATATTATATTATAGATAAGAGTAACAGCGATACGCAATAGTAATTTTCATTGATTTGTTGTGTTAAGTTGTAATTTGTATTATGATTATCTATGACACGAACGATGGGACTTTAGAAACTTTCAAGCAGTTTATCATACTGCGAACAAAATATGGAGACAGTGAAAAACTAACAATACGTATTTACGAGCTCATAAATTCAATGCAGCTTGGTTGTACTATTTACAGTAGCACGTTCTACTTTTATTACTGCTGTAACGGCAGCTGCAAACTTTATCGATGCAATCGCTGGTGATATATTGAAGCAATTTTATAACTGGACACATATCAGGTTCATCAATCGCGTTTTCATTATAAAGTAACAAAAAACCAGAGATTTTGTACCGCGAACCAGCAGTAACCATAGATTGATTGCTCTTTGAAAGTCGCCGTGTAGTTAGATATGACTAGGTTTGTAATCATTTACATCTTCTATCGCTATGATTGAAAAATAGTGCCGTATCGTTATCGTCTTGCTGATTTCCCAAATTATTTCGGCGCAGTATGTAAATTTTATTCATTCATTCACCCCTTGCACATTCACTGCATGTCATTTCTTACACAAATCATCCATCGTTTCTTTGGTCTTCCTCTTCTTCTCCAACCAAAACATTCATACCTAAAACTACACAAAACATGTCCGTACCAGACGATTTCCTTTCATCTTCTCTACTACAGGCGCCACTTTCAAACTTCCTCTTATGTACTCATTCCTAATCTTATCCTTTTTGGTAACTCCACTCCTGCAACTTAAAATTTTTTCGTTGTTTTTCTTAACTTAACTTAACTTTTCTTATAAATATGTAGTGACTATAATCAATGAATGCTGTGTCTGCTTTTGACGATTATCTACTTACATTTCTTTTAGTTAGTTTATGGGTTTTGTATATTTCATATAACACAGTACATCATTGAGTGTAAATCAAATAAATAAATAAACATTCTAAATAACATGGCGTTAAAGTAGTAGAAAACAGAACATTACAGCGCCATATTATTTAAACAATATGAATATAGCCAATTAAACTATAATGTACATATTAAATTTACCATCGCTATAAAAAATATAAAATTTAGCGGAGGTAAGTATAATTTTACGTTTATTGTATTAAATACATAAACCAAAAAAATAAGATATTTTCTGTAAATTATTTTACTAAAGGGCACCTGAATGTCAGAAACCACGATAATGTTATTCTAAGGATTATGGCCCTATTTCTGTGAAGTAATAAAATGTAATAGGAAGGTTTTCCCCTCTGTTTTATTGTGGTTGAGGTTAATGCGATACATTTAGATAGAGGCTAAAATGCTGAACATAAAAAAACGTCATTACTATATATTTTAAAACATTCATAATAATTTATAAATAATAATACTGAGCGGTGGCCACATTCGTAATGATATATGTATGTGCATCTGAAAGATAAAGGACATACATTTCCTTTTTTTTTCCAATCTTAATTGCAGTAACGGTACATCAAAGTAAGAAAAACGGGATTTAATTATTCACTAGGCATTTAAATTTTTTTTCTATTAAATTTTAGGCAAATTTTCCTGTGTAAAACTTAATTACTTTATGTCATTTATCCAGAGCGGTATATTATATTTCTGCTAAGCGGATGTGAATTTGATTTCTAATATGGTATTATATGTAATAATGAAAAATTCTTTGCTCATACTTGTGTTGGAGTGTTGCGAGGAAAGCTCAAATTAACATTCTTAAAGTTCTTCCCGCAGGGGAAAGATTAATGATCGACAGCACCTGAAGTTAGACTTCGGCGTCTCATCAATAGACATCGAGGGGGCCACTGATATAATTTAAGGGTGAATTATAATTCAGAGCTAAAAGAGTTTTGACGTACTTTTAATAAGTTCATTTAAAAACGATATTTGTCCTCTAACTAACCAATGTTTATAATATTTGATGTTTTTAAAGAATCCTTATATTTCGTAATAAATAATATTACTTTTAGCGATAAGGTTTCAATACCAAAGTTCATACCTCTCCATAACTTTGATCAAAAGTATGAATTTCATAGGAACAAACTCAATTTTTTTACAGTATTCCCATTTTTGAGTATTACTTCGCTTATAAGAATACACCTCGAAGAATTCCCTAGAAAACCTAAATACAATTTTAATAAAAAATTGTTAATTAATTTTAACATTCTGTATGGTAATAAATTTATGGGTTCTATTAAGTTTAAAGTGATGGAAAGAAGTATTGACGAAACGATGAAAACCTTTCGTACGCGTCTAAGTTTTCAAACAAGAGTTTGCCAAAGAACAACTCATTCAAAGTGAAAAACAAGACAATGCTTTCAAGCGATTCATGTGATGCCAAAGATTTCAATACTTACACATATGTGAAGATATATACATATATTACACATATGTAAATACGGCTATATATAAGTTTTTAAATTACTTTGAATTCAATAATTTAAATAATACTCTCACATAAATGAAGAAGACAAAACATGAAATTGTTAACAATTATTTTAACTATTATCTTGGTATTTCTTTGTTACGTAGCAGTTAGAGTTTAATTTTGCAATGGCCTATATCAATTGTGGACACAAGGTGACTGTTAACAATCTGAAATCATTTTATTTTCATGTTCATTGGATTCAAATTCTTTCGATAGCGGCTATACGTACAGACATATTAAGTAATCATTTAATTAATTGTCACTATAATAATTATAACCTAAATTGCATCTGTTTGCGTATGTAATATGATTAGTTGACTCTGAAAATTTATCGGTAATTTATCTTTTTCCTCGGGATGTGTAACTTTCTTCTTGTTGCTCTCTACTGTATGTTATTTCTGATGTTATGGCGGAGTTTAATTTGTATGTACTTATGAATTATGTTTATAAAAATCGATGTAACTTTGTACGGATTTGGGGTTTATGAAATCTGAAGATAGTTTGGATCATAAAAACAATTAATAAATTATAACTCCTTCCTTAATATTACATTCGTTAAGGATTCGAATACGGTTTCAATGTTATAATATTTATTTATACAATTTAGGCGGTAGGACAATGTTTGAGATGAGAATAAAAAAAGAGAAAAACGCAAACAATTACTCAGTGCAAATAAATTTTGGGGCGTGCCGCCGAAACGACTCCCGTAGGGACCCTAAGTCGTGAACTTTGTGATTACGTCGCGGGTTTATAAGCCTGTTATGTTTTACGTCCGATGTATTATGGTGTATCATTTAGCTTTATAATACACTAAAAGTACATTACATGACATTTGAATGTACATTAAAATTTATTTAAAAGAAATTATGAACGTTCACCGGCCGGTGTTGTAAATTCTCTGTGGTATTTAGCCCCGATTCCGAATGGGTAACTCATTCGCTTTTTACTGCAGACCATTTACGTGAGCAGAATAAATCTTTGCAGAAAGATCTAATAGATTAGATGTCAATGCTTGAATTATACAACAGTTAAATGGTTAAATATTTCATTATTCAAACTGTATTATAATTCTATAACTGTCTTCTATAGTACAGCACACTATAAATATAATTTAACAATTATTATTAAATATTAAGCAGTAACCGTACTAGAGAGCCGTGATAGCCTAGTGGTTACGGACCTCGGTCTCCGAATCGGAGGTCGTGGGTTCGAATCCAGGTCCTGCACCAATGACTTTTCTAGTTATGTGCGGTTTAGAAATTAAATATCACTGGC
>DWHU01001863.1:0-11219 GCA_018247975.1 Parides photinus
CTCTTGTTACCGGTTTTAAAAATGGGTACTATTCTAGCCTCTTTCCATGTGCTCGGAAACGATCCATCTCTTAGTGAGGCGTTAAATATGTGACAAAGAGGCAGTGCCAAGGATCTAGCACAGTTTTTTGCAAATATCGGAGGTATGTCATCTGGGCCAGCGCATTTTGCAATAGCAATGTTCTCGAGTTTTGATTTGACTTCATCTTCATTGATTTTTATAAGAGCTATGGTTTGATTTGTACTTTGGATTGTTTTTTTCCCGTGAATGGGTTGTGCAGTAATGTGTGAAGGAATATTTGTATAGGCATTAGAAAAATGTTTTGCAAACGCGTTGCAAATATCACCAACTGCAGAGAAATGTTTTGTTATTTACTTATTTACAAACACTTTTGTTATTTCTTATTTGCTTCAGATACGACCAAAACATTTTTGGGTTTTTGATAATATTTACTTCTATATTTTTTATATAGTTTTTATAACAAGCATTTGTTAAATTATCACACCTTTTTCGCAACAACTTGAAAGAAATTTCGTCAAGCGGATTTTTATATTTTTTATACAAAAGTCTATATCTATTTTTTTCTTTCAATCTATTTTTTAGGTCTCTTGTGTACCAAGGTGGATATTTGCAATCATTCTTTTTTTGTTTTTTTACGTTATGTTAATATATGTTGTAACATTTTTTTTAATTTATGTAGGAAATACATTGTTAATTGGCCATTACGTTTTACACATGTATGGACTATTTATTACTACAATGAAGCATTGTATTAATCTTAAGTCCTAAAAATAATATGAAATAGTTCAGTGACGAGACTGTTGAAAACAAAGTAACACATGCAAACGGAAAAGCATATTAAATAAGTATTTAACATGTTTTTTTTTTTGCTTGCATAGGCCATAGGAACTGACGGGTTCGACCCTCCCTGTTCTTGCGTCGCTGATGTAGAAAATAATTATGGACATGTTTCATCTCTGAAGGTGCACTTGGCTCTCTTATGAGTTCCTCCTTGTTAGAGTAGACCACGATTCATATCAATAAGAATTTTAAACGGCTATTATTATTAATACAAGTACAATATCCTTTTTTAAATTATTCGTTAAACGTAATCATACAATTTTGTTTTAATAATAAAGATATTTATGTTATTACCTTACTTCATTGCAGTGATTTGGCTATTGCACTGAGAAAACGTTTGGGTCATTGGTTTCGTGTTGTAGAGTTACTGAAAATGTCAATGAACACGACAGACGCCGAAGTGAAACAAGCTTATGTCAATATTGGAGATTACTATATCGATCGACAAAATTGGTAAGGGAAATTATAAAGAATCTTGTCACTTATCACTACTGTTTTTCGTTATCAAGTAACAAGTTCGACTTGCGCAAGTAAATGTATTGATTTTGGAAGGTTACACTTATTCATTTAGGTACTTATTTTATCATTATATTAATTGCAGAAAACCAAACTTTAGGGTGAAATGTTTTTAACTACTGTGGAAACGTCTTTAAATTTTTGATGGTGTTAAGTAACAACGAGGCCATGAATGATAAAGAGTGCTAGACTAGAATACTTAAATATTAAGAGTCAGAACACATAAATGCTGTTATGAAGGCAGATTTCTGTAAAAATTGTGGTAGTCAGGACATGACGATTCGAAAAAATATCTACTGAGCAAATTCCACATTATGGAGCAACGTAATCGAACTAGGGACCTACGGGTTACATGGTAAGCGGTTAATCAACGCGCCATAGAGTCAATTAAACATCATGCATTCGCTGTTTTTTGCTATGTGTACACTAGACATGTATATTTTATTAACAGGACGGGTGCTATCGAGTATTACACCATGTCCAACAATATTGAAGGACTCAAAAAATGTTACATGGCTTTAGAAGATAATGAATCATTGGCGAAATTGTTTACAGTTTCACCGAGACAAAATAAGGTTTACTTAAATATAAAAAAAAATCGTTCTCTTTATATAATTTTTCAAACATAGCATAAGAATGTGTATATTTTATTTTAAAGGATGGATCGGTTAAACAAGGTGTTTTGGGTGATATTTATGACGAAAATCAGTCTATGACCATACAAAATGTAATAGTTCTTAAAGAAAACGGAAGAATGCTGCAGGCAGCGGAACTAGCTTTTCAGGTATTTTTGCTACATTTTTTTAGTTGACATCCCAATATTCTCTAAAAAAAAAACACTCATTTTTGTAATTTTGAAAGTTGGCGAACACGGAAGCCTCCAAGAAATCATCACCGTTGCGAATTAAGAAGTTGTACATTTTGGCTGGACATCTTTACAGTCAATATGCCGTAGGTAATGTAGTTTATTACTCTTATAATTCCGTAGAGCACGATAATGTTATTTTGTAAACTGTGTCTATTCGACCCCGTGGTCGACGTTCGTCGACGCCTTTGAGTATACCACAAAACCTTTAACGTCCGTACGTTAAAGGTTTTGTGGTATACTCAAAGGCGTCTCTGGCCTATGTAGCACCTATGTGCAAACATTACTCTTAAGTCACAACACAGGCCCAAGTTCATTAAGTGCGCACTTTGCACATTAATTAAACTCGCCCCAGAGTCTAGTCGATAGCTAAAATACACATTTACACGTTGGACTCTTGTAGCATGCTTGTTTATCATGTAATTATTGTGCGGTGTGGAACGTTAGACGGCGCGAAAAGCCGCGAGGCCGGGCGCTGTTACCGGTTAGGCGCGGCGCAACACTGGCTGTGCGTGGCGGCGCGGCGCGCCTACGCTCGACCCGTACGCGCGGAGGCGGCGCGCGGCGCGGTGGAACGTCTTATTGTCGTCGGCGATGACCTGCACCCGTCCCAACACAAACAGGTTATATTTAAGTAACAAAATAATTTAAGCTTATAATTGTTTTATAGAAAAGCGGAATATACCAATACTTCACTTTGCGTTGACATTGCATTTTAAAAAAAAAGACGCATATTGAATTAAGATTTTCTATAGCAAACCATGTAGAGGTCAAAGATAGGTTCCAAAGTTACGAAAATACTACTTTTTAAAAACAAAATTAAACAAAATAAACATAAAAACAAAAAAAAACATATGCAATTAAAACAAAATAAACTATGCCTATGTTCAGCAGTGGACGTTTCCAGGCTGATGATGATGAAACTATTCAATGTAAATAATATATGCGTATGTAAAAAAATAATAAAACTGTGCCAATAATTCTTAAGAGAGTTAATCGTTCTTAATAAATTATAATCTTCAAGAGAAGAGTGAATAGACTGCTTCTAGACTAGTGCGCTTTACGACTAAAGACTACATTGCCGCTTACCATCAGGCGGGATCGTAGCCAAGCGCTAGTCCTTATGGACTAGCGCTGACAAATAAAAAAAAATTAAATAAGGTAAAAAAATTACCTTTTGTGTAACCAGAAACAACCCGTAAAGTATTTAAAAAAATATTATTCACCTATAAAAAAGAACAACATTACGTAATTGAAACTAAACTCTAAAATTAGCAAAACCAAGTGAAACTAAAATTGTATTAAAAATGCGTTTACTTTTAGTTAGAAAGGGAATTCCCGAGTTTTGATGGCATGGCGCAATTAAAAATAAAGGTGTTGCCATTCTTTATAAAAAAAAAATAATAAAGACTCGAACCCAAAACAACGCAACTTCGAAATCTAAAGACGTACTGTGAAAATTTGTACTAATTAAGCAGCGACGCAACTTCGAAAAAAAAACGCAAAACGATGCAAAGCGTGGTATTGTACTTACGTTTATAGATTTAATTCAGTAACAACAATTATAATTTTTCGATGATGCCGCGAAACTAGAGTGAGGTTCACTCGAGGTAAGAGACACGCCTGCCTTAAACAACGTGGCGCAAGTTAGGATGACTTACACGGCACCACATCGTGTCCGTTGCCTTGTAACGTAAAATATTAATTCTTGTTATCCAAGTAATTTCACTACTTAAAAAGCTCTTCAACCCGGAACAGAGTAATAATTGGATACTACTGTTTCATGGCATATACATGCGCTTTAATCTACCTAGTTTGTATTATAGCTTTAAATTAATTATAACAGTCAGTAATGGATACACGAGATGCATATTGTTTTAGATGTTTCTTACAAAATATTCTCTATAATAGAACTGTAGAGTATAGAATTCCGAACTCAGACAGATACCTCAAGAAATATAATTACCTCTGTTTTTCTTAAAGTGTGTAACGACAGTTGAAATATTATGATAAATTATTATTTTATAGATGTGGTGTGTTATTGCGTGTATAACTTTGCAAATCAGAGCTTTCGAGTTGTGTTCGAAAGCTTTTATTAAATTGGAAGCATTAGAGGTAAGCAAGAAGACATGCAATTTTATTTATAAAATGAAGTACTTCTAATTGTTTACTAACAAAATTACTAATTGCGAAATTTAAGTAGTTATTTTTAGGAATTAAAGCCTAACTTTTAGCTCCTTTTTCGAAGAAATAACTCTATTGTGTCCTATTGATAAGTTGGTCATATTTTTGTACCATTCAAATAGCAAAGAGAATCTATGTATATATATTTTAATATTATAAGGTAGGAATTTATTATGAATTATAATTTCTATAAAATCTCTGTTGCTCGATATAAATATACTGCTTCCTAACTTGTTTGATAGTGCCCGTTATTTTTAAACGTATAAAGCACGTACGAGAGCATTTTCCATGTAATAAACGATGCGTCCGGCGTCTTCAAATTGCTAGTTACAATGTTAATATTCCGCTTCTCGCTTTGGGACTATACCTTTTGTTGCTTCTAGAATTTCACCTATTATAACGTTTTTTTTTTAAATTTAATGGTTACTGGATTAAATTTTGTCTTTGACACGCTATTTGTTCATCGGTTTAAATCGGAATCCTTTATTATTACCTAACTCTAAAACCATATTAATTCCATTTAAAAAATCTATATCAAAATTAATTTATATTATGGTTCATGTTACTCTTCAAAGACTCAGTAATTTCAAATATGTGTTATACATATATACTGTAATTTTATACAGCCTGATACCTTCGCAAGTCTTGCAGTTGAAATATTTACTCGATACAAAGCGAAGGATGCCAAGGGAAACCAAATTGATTGTCCAAACTGCCATGTGAGCATACCCGACTGGTAGGTAATAAATAGCGTACTTATTATAGCGTAATATAAAAACAAATCGTTACTTCTAATGCAGAGAAATTTTAAGTTAGTAGATCCTAAATTATATACAAAAAGGTGAAAACTGAAAGAAGACTAGAAAACTGTAAAATTACGTCATCATTATCGGATAATTAATGTCTACGGCTGGACTCCTGCTTCCCTCACAATCTCCACACAAATACATTAGCTCTGCGCAGTATCCATCTAGTTCTAAACCGCGACCTTTATCAAAACATCGGTATATCTCAAGGTCATCCTGCATTACATCTACCCATACCCGAACGCCATTTAAGGATCTGAATGCCCCATAGGTTGTCAGTACTTCGACCAAATGTGCTCAATAAAAAGTTTAGCTTACGAATGCTTGATTCTTTAGCATAATTGCCTTTCTTTAACTTATTTTATTTTAAGACACTTGATGGTGAGAGATGTAGAAAGATGGTTTTCAAATTGATCATTTTATTCGCGGTTCTTAATTATTACATATAACTTAATGTATTGGCACTGTATTCCTAATATTATTTTTAAATACAGGACTACATGTTGTTCTGCGTGCGGAACACAGTTTTCTGGGTGTGTCGTATCTGGCCGTTCCCTTTTCGCTTCTTACACGACGTGGTCGTGTGGCACGTGCACCGCGAGCGCGCAGCAACATCAATTGGTATTGCGACACTCGTGCCCCATGTGTCACATACAGCTCGCTTGAACTAGGTACTGCAAATTAAACTTTCCGAAATAATATTCACTACTCACAAGTCTAAATACGCAAATAATCAATAATTAATCCATTGACTCACATGATGTCGTTTTGAAGATTTTGGAATTGCACCTTTTCTAATCGGCACCCACATGTCCATAACCTTTGTACACATATATAACTTTTCCAAACCAGTTTGGTAAAAATATATATTTAACAGGTAATAGGTTAACAAGTTTACGTTAATAATAACTATGGTATGTAATTAAACGCTTTTTATATAATTTTAAATATCTATAAACATGCCATCCATAGAACTAGTAAAAGTGTAAAGGATTTTATTTTTATATGAAGCTTGACTAAAATGTCAAGAAAAACTACTTTTCACTTATCATAGTGGGTAGTATAAAGTTTAACTAGAAGTATGATATAATAAGATTACTGTGGTTAAATGGTGTTTGTTTATAGAAACTATTATTGTTTATTTTAAATAATGTTCATGTCACCATAAATTTAAAATTATCAAATACTCAAAATGCGATTTTGTAACACAATTTCTACCTCCATGGTGAGTGGTTAAGTGATTATTTTATAAACTGATATTGTGCCTATTCCAATTTTCAGAGTCGCATAGTGAAACTATTTTTGAACCCGGGTGTACAGTTCACATCCTCATATTGTTTATCTACCTCTATTATTATTTCCTATAGTTTACTTATCAGCAGGAGTTCCAGTCCAATGCAGCCTAGTTGCGAAAATGATGATAGTTATTAATATTAGAGAAAAAAAAAAATTAAAGCACTTGTGTTAATTACAGATTGTTTATATCCAAATGATATGCAGTATGTAATCATTAGAAATAAAACAATAAAAAACAGAAGCATATACTTTATTTTACAAATTGTTTAAATGAGCTATTAAATTTTTATAAATATGCTATTCGCATACCAGATTTTAAAAATTTATGAATGTATAAAAATGAGTTGGTATTCAAAAACAGTAAAGGAACTCGGAGACAGATATTAAGATATTTCGTAGTTTAAAAAAGCAAAATAAATACTTCTATTGGTACCAAACCCTTAACCTGGCCATGAAGACATGTATCATGGTTATACATGAAAAATCATAAATCAATGTTATGCTAACGAAAAGATAACCATTCTTCAAGGTTTTGATAATTATCCTTGACTAGATAATTTATTTTAAATAAAAAACTATGTATCTATTATTTTTGTATTATTTGAAATACAATATTTTTGTATAATAAATCTAAATGCTGCTTATGAAGTGTGTCATAAAACCTTACAAAACTGAATTCCTAATAGACTATTCAAATGTTTGAAAATTATAATGTATCCACAGCTCCATCAACCCATCTTGATAGTATATTGCTATGTTACTGCACATAATTGTTATTTGACATATCCATTTTAGAAAAGTGTAAAGTGTTATCTATTATTTGAAACAATTCTGGTGGCTGTGGAATTCTTCCAGTTTCTAGTTTTGACCAAAGTGGAATGTTATTAAGAGATATTTCAAATGCACCTGATGAGACTAATTGGCCTTCAATCATATTAGCCAAAAAGAACATCATCATACACGCATAGAGTTTATTTTCCAGGCACCAACTCCACCAACTAGGTTGTGGTTTGTTCAGCCAAGCAAAGATATTAACACCACTTAGTATACACATTATCAATAGCATCTTGCCAAGACCCTGGAAAAAAAAATTAATTAACTTGAAAAGAAAATATAGATTAATCAGTAATATATAAAAATTTTAACTTCTGTACCATTTGGCAAAAAAGTTTAAATTCCTGACTAACATTATTTTAATGGATTTAGTGTTAGATTCCTAAAGAAATATTAAGAAAAAAAGAGAAATGCATTTGTCATTTGAATGATTTCACTTACAAGAACTAGTGTATTATAATAAATCATTTGTGCAATAATGTGCTAACACAAAATTTACAGGATATTATAAGGCTTCAAATTATCAAACAATTATTGTTTATGTTACTATAACATCAAGAAACATTAATAATTAAATGACTGATGACATCAATGACTAACAATTATGATATTAATGCTTGAGGTTCCAGCTGAATAAATTATAATTAAAAAAAGTTTTTTTATTGTAATTTATGATAGACGCATTTTGTTACTAAAAAAAACACTACTTACAATTAGTCTAGACAAATACATATTTAAGCCAGGAGGGTCGTAGTTAGCTCCGATAACCGAAATTTCAGGATATTTCTGATGAATAATACCTGCATAGTCTTCAAAAACTTTTCTGTAGCCACAAGAATAACTAAAAATGTGATAAAATGCTAATTAAAATGGTCTTCAATATTACTCTTAACAAATTTTAGGATAATTCAAATAACAATACTACGCAGAAAGCATTTTAAATTATTTGTAACCAAGACAAAGAAAGTTATCATCACATTAGATAAGTAACAGTGACGAAACATTAGTGTAAAAAATTAAAGTAAATATTTTTTATATTGTTATACAAAACCGTACCAGTAATAAATGTTCATAATGTGTCCCATGCCTTGACCGATTTTTGATATACTCTCGGCATCGTTTTCATTAGCACTTATGAAATTATCGGTAGATAAAATAAGACATAAAAATAAAAGCGCAACGGAAGTAATACAAAAATTAGTTATAGACATGTTGACTTATAACGAGGCCGTAAAAACGATATATATATATATATACGTTATTCTTTTTGTAAACAAATTAAAGTATATGTAATTAAATGTAGTATGCACACAGAATACATAAACCCTAATAACGCAAATGTGTTCTAATAATTTAATTATAATACGACAGTCACACAAAATATGTTGCCACCAAAAAGTTTAAATTCACAGACACATTCGATTAATGACTCTTCATTGAACATAATAAATAAATATTAATTTCATTCTTCATTGAACATTTATAAGATATATTTCTTTTTAACCATTGGGTCTTTCTTGAACGCTAAAATACCAGTACAATTGATTGTTTTCAGAACTTCATTTTATCATCATATGTTCTTCAGATCATACTGTACGAATGATAATTGAGTAAAATGTGATAGAGCTAAGAAAATAATGACAAGTAATATCGAATTGGCATCACTATCCAATATACTAATGTTATTAGTTCTACTTTATATTTGTGACGGATGTTCACATGTACCCTTTGTTAGGAGAGACTAAGTTACCGTGGAGTGGATCATGGTTCTCGCGTCACTAAAAATAAACTAAATTTACAAGTACAGATTTCCATTTTTATCTATAATTATTTTTTGATGGTTTAACAAAGGATAGAATTAAAAAGGTAATGCTTTGTAGTGTAAAAGACACATAGACATGCTTTTTAAACAGAGAATTTTATCATCTGCCATTTCACTATCCGTGAATTCTGTGAAACATTTGGGGAGTCGGAAATCAATCGATACGGTGATTGTTTTGTTGTATCAATTTATTTATCTATTACTTATTTTTAACAGACTGGATTAGGACTACAGCCCTTTTGTCTCATTTCAAAAAAGAAAAAATAGTTATTGACATTTCAAACAATTTATAAACGCGATTACTAAGCGAATTATTTTTCGATTTAATAAGAATTAAAGTACATAAATTTAAAGATTTTGCATATAGTTGGAAATAATAATATTGTATATTTTTAACGCGTAATGAGGTTTGGTAATTAAAAATGCCTCATAGTCACTGTAATCATAGTAACCATGATCATGACCACGGAAGCTCTGATGAAATAGGCATACATTATAATCTTTTTGAAAAAATCGACATAGAGAATTTGCAATGTCTTAATGAAACTGTTGATGGTTCTGGAAAAACAGTGTTTAAACCTTGGGCTAGGCGATTAGATCACTCTCAAGCAAGTATCCTTACTCTTACTATTACAAATTAAAAATGTAGTTTTAGCGACTCTCAATAGCTTATTCAAAATTATTACTCGTTTTAAATTTTTAGCTAACATTTCTTGAGTAAATGTTTACATGTTAATTATAAATAACACTGAATGAAATAATCATAATTTAGATAGCTCACCTGCAGTTTTCCAAATTTGTTTAAAAAAAAGCTACAGTGTATTTTTTATAAAACAATTTATGTTTTAGTTCGTTGTAAGTGATGCAGATGAAGAATTACTGTTCAATGTACCATTTACTGGAAATGTAAAGTTAAAAGGAATCATTATTATGTCTGAAGATTCTGATGCACATCCAGCCAATTTAAGACTGTTAGTGGGTTGATTTTTTTTTATATTTTGTTATATAATCACATTTAAAACAATGTAGGAAAACATCTATTTTTGGGATCATTGTAGCAAAGATACAATTCTCAGAATAAAGAGAACATTAAATAATATGTATAAATGAAACAACATCCCTTGATGTTATGTGGATTTCTACTTTACTATAATTTGTTTCAAAATTGTACATGTCAGACATAACAAAATGAATATTTTGTTTTCTTTATATGATTGGTAATAATTTTTTTAGATTTAAAAACAAACCTAATATGACTTTTGATGATGTTTCAATGGAGCCAGACCAAACTTTTGTATTACAAAAAGACATTGAAGGTGTTATTGAATATACTCCTAAGTAAGTTATATTTTTATCATAATCTATGTCGAAAAATGTTTATTATATACCAATTATTTTTTTTTAGAATGGTTTCTTTTATTTATGTGGATAAACATATTGGGGTAATAAAATAAACTAAAAGTTTTACTTATGTTAAGGCATTGATGACCACCCCCCCAACAGGTTCTCGCTTTGTCGTGGCGGAGGGGCTCTAGTAACCGTGGCTTGGTAACCCACGGTGAAGCGAAGAGGAATCTACCCGGCTGGCCCGTGGAGTTAGGGCCGACCCGAGGAGGCCGCTCCAGGTGAGCTATCTAAGCCAGCCTCACCTCGGATGTGTGCCGGGGGGCTGCGGGAGTAGATTTTTCTGCTCTTGCAGCCGAGACGGAGTCGCGGAGGGAGAGGCGTGTCGGTATTGCGTTTCGCCGCTCGTCCTGTCCTCCGCGGCCGTTGTATGGTCGGCGGCGGAGCCCAAGACCAAATTCGCCGCAGGGAGCCGGGACTGTTTTCTGTCTCGGCTCCCGTGGCCTCTGGGTGAAGGGTTCGGGGGAATTCGTCACCCAAACAAGGAAAGAAAGAAAGGAAGAAGGAAGGAAGGCCGAGAGGAGGGCGCGCTGTGTGTTCCGGCGCGTCCTTGGAGAGGGAGAAGAGGGTTCATCCCCCGAGGCGGAGCTGCGCGGTGCAGCCGGCGCTGGCGGGGTCGCGGATCTGTGCG
>DWHU01001864.1:0-11219 GCA_018247975.1 Parides photinus
ACGTTCGTATCGTGCTCTTCAATACAATATAACAAAACACATTTATTACAATGTAGTAAATTATTAACAGCAGCTTACAAAATAAAGATAATATTATACAAAATATTTTCTTTCTACATTTCTTGATTATATATAGACATTGATGTTATAAATAAATCAATAAGGGCTAACTTATAAATAGATTGATAAATATGACATATAAGTTTATGGCTCTATATTACAAGTAATATTATATTATAATACGTACAAGTAATATACCAAATATTATCTTGGTGCCTTTCGTCTTTAGTGAAGTAAATTTTTGACCACTGATGCCTTTTGGATATAAATTTAGAGGTACGTAGGTCTACTGTAGGCATGGATGGAATTGAAACGACAATAACTCATCGTGTCACAATAAATATCGTATCACAACAAAAACGTATTATCTGTATGAAACTTTCTAAAACAAATGTTTACACATTTTTCATTTTGATGACCGAGATAGATACCGGTATCTTCGCCTTTCTTTTCTTTTGCTGCTGTTCCCTTTGTAACATTCTCTTAACACATTTCAGATGAAATAGTATGTTTTATCTCATATAACCTTATTTATCAAGATATTTTCATACAAATTCTGCTTTGTGTCTGTTTCATTTTAAACATGAACATATAGTCACATCTTTTTATGTTTATGGTTTGTAAATACTTTATAATGTTGTAGTAATTATATTACTATCAGACCGGTTCTAAAGATTGAAATGTGCCAAATTAATAATATTTTGAATTCTACTTTCGATAAACACAATTGAAGAAAACCGTACTAAAGTCTCATGTCCTGCCATCACAAGATTTAATTCCTTCTTAATCGTATTATTTTAGCAGTAGTCGTTGTTGTAACATCTAAATTTATTTTAGCATTTCTGAAAAGAATATTGATTCGATAGTTTTATTTGTCTTCTGGGACATATCTTCGAAGAATTATTTGAAATTCTAAAGTCTCTATACCTTATTCTGCTATTTATACATCTGCGAAGATCTGTGGACGATTTAACACTTGTTATAAATAGTAAAACTATAACATTTAACTTCTTAAATTCTTTTTTATTAGTATTATACGAGAAAGTCAATTTTTTTTTAGAAGCGTTTACATTTATGGATGTAGTAAAATTAGTACATGCATCCTTTTTCAATCGTAAAACGTATAGGGTAGAATCGGTTTCCGCTCGTAAAAGTTAGGTAGTTGACGGATATTTAACTGTATTGACTGATACCGTCATCAATGAAGATAGGTCCATAGCGATCATAGCTATGAGCTAGCTACTCTTCTCTTCATTTAAAGCCGCTGATGCTGGCGAAAATACATAGATACTTACTTTAGCTGTAATACATGAGCGTATGTTACAGTTATGTGTTTCTAGCATGATATAATCACGTAAACTACTTCGCCGCTTCATATTAAACATAATGAAGTATAGAAAAGAACAAAATAATGATCTTATACATTAGATGTTACAGTTAATGCCTTCATAAATTTATATTGTAATAACGATTTACCTGGAAAGTTAATTAAGTCACCTATAAAATATTAATATAGACGTTACAAGTGTTTTGAGAGTATATTGGAAAACAACATATTACACAATAAAGACTGTTAACAGCTATTTATTGTACTCAAATATAACTTAGTTCTAAAAGTGATTATTTATTTATTTATTAATAATTTGAGTTACACGTGACTTCAGTTTTATATGAAGTTAAGTGAAAATGAAGCCGGAGACAGTGAAGCAAGCTGAGTGTGAACCGCAATGCTGTCTCCGCTATTTAAAGTGCACTAAACTGAAAAAGCAAAGAATTGAATTAAAGACCTTGATGTTACATATGTTGTTACTCTCTTTGTAGACAAAACTATAACAACCATAAAAAAGTATATTTCAAACGTTAAGGTTTTAAATGACAACTTATAATTTTAAGCTCATATTTGATCAGATTTGTTTTTGTTTAATTTCGTGATTAAAACCTTACAATAATGGCATAAAAAATTGATACGCTGTAAGAAACATACAGCACGTTAACGAAAAACTTTCGCGTTTCAGAATCGTTTCAGTTTCGCGTCGCATAAAATATTCAGTTATGATGATACCTCGCGGAAACATAACTCAATTTGGAGCAGCTATTACGTGAAACTGTAATAAAAAAACAACAGGTAAACTCCCCAACGCATTGTTAAATTAAATTGCCAGTTTGTTTTGTTTAAATGAAGGAGAGTCGTTCTGGGGGTTAGTTTTTAAACGTGACCGACTTAGGCTTTACAATTCTTGTTGAAAAACTATTCTATTTAAATATAATATTTATAAATACATTATTAATAAATTTTCACATGTAATAGAAACATAGAGAGCCGTGATAGCCGACTGATTTGAGAGCTCGGCCTCCTGTTCGGAGGCCGCGGGATCGAATCCGTTGCGCACCGATGACTTTTCTAAGTTATGTGCGCTTTGATAAATTAAATATCACTGGCTTTATCCGCGAACCCGCACTTGGCCAGCGTGGTGGATTAAAGCCAAAAACTATCATTATGAGAAAAGGCCCTGCAGATGGAACAAGGCTGAAAAAAATAAAAAATATAAACATTGCAAAATAAAAGTTCTCTTAAGTTGCCGCATACTGAATCCAAGATTCTTTGAACGAGTATAAACATATATATTATATATGTATTATATATATAGTTGAAGAATTATTTTATTGTGTATTAATAAGTAACGAGACTTTTACTCAACATAAAATAAGTCAGACGACATCGTATGTGGAATAAATAACAACAGTTTTGTAAAGGACGACCTTTGAGGCTGGAAAACATAGAAACGAACCCCAATAAGTCCCAAAGCAAATAAATATAAAAAGTGAATTATCTGGCAGGATTTGCAGCATCTTTGATGTCTTTTCTTTATAGCTTTATTCCGGTTCTGTACTTTTGATTATATGTGGTATCAAAGTTTAGTTTTACACATTGCTATTATATAATACTAGCTGATGCCCGTGACTTCGTCTGCGTAGGATCAGTATTTAGACTAGTTTATATTAGCGTAGCGTAGAAAATATCTAACAATACGACATTCAAATTATCATATTAATAATTTTTGGGTTGCCTAAGAAAAATGTAACAGCCTAACAAGATTGAGATGTTACAGTCGCACTATAATAATCTATGTAAGCCTATGTTTAATCTGACGTATAAACTATATTACAGAAAAGATTTTTATTACAATCCATTCAGTAGTTTTGACCCGAAAGAGTAACAAACATCCATATGGACAAACTTTCGCATTTATAATATTAGTAAAATTAGGTCATATTTAAAAATCTGCAATCCGCATGTAGAAACTTCTAACGCTAAGTGAATTAACTGAGGTAGTTTCCAGATTTAGCAAATCTTTATTATTGTTTTAGTCAATCATTGTCTACTGCTGAATTAGTGCCACCTTCATTCCCCGCGGTATTCATCTGGTAAAGCCTTTCGTCGCTAGTCCTGCTTTGTGGTTTCTACGCCATGACCTTCTAATCCCGTCGATGGTCGACCTTTTCTCCCTAAAATGTCTAGTCATTGTCACTGATAAGCTAGCATATTCAACCTGTTGTTCTTCTACGAGCCTTAGCATTCTTGATTCAATCGCTCAAATCACATGTAATAGCCTCATTGTGGATAAACATGAATAAATGCTACAGTGACGTAATCACTTGTTAATCTTACAAAGAAATTTTACTTTTACATCAGTGCCCAAGCCCATAAAATAACAGTAGGATACTTGAGTCGTGATATCATAAAATAGCCTCGGACAGTACGATAAATCTCAATGCATAATAAATGCGAAAAGATTAAATTTCCAATGGGATTTTATAACTCTTTCCTTTGTAGGTCTTTATTTTTATACACATTATAAAAGTAAATTCTTGTGTTGTTTAAATTAAAACAAATTTTTATGTCGTACTAGCGAGGCCCTGCGATGTTTGTTCCGCCTAACAGTCATAGGCAGGATGAGGATTATAAAATAAATACAATATTATATAGTAACGTTGTTCTGTTCTCTTTTACTTTAATGTTAAACTTTCCGAATGTCATAGCTTTTATGCTAGCTAAACTAAATAACTGGGAGCAGCATTGTTAAAGTGTTATGTTAAAGTTAGCGCCATTTGTGTTTACACTAACAATTGCATCCGGAGTTTGTGGACGTCCGGAGAGATGAAATTTTGAATCAATATTTGGCTCAATTAATAAAACGTGGCACGAGTTCAACTATATAGTTTAACAAGTTAATTCTTCTTTCAATGATGGTAATAATATTTGTATTTATATTATCCCCTCTGGTTCTAAATGAGATCAGAGAATGATCTGAATTAAGAGATAATACGTAACAATCCTTGATTTCCCGATTTTTTTTACTTATTTATATAATACGTATCATACATGTGTTACTAACTACTACTACTTAATTTAAATGTTCAACTAGTATGAGCTTATTCTAGAGCAGAGTTTTCCAGCGTGGGAGTACGCCGCCCATAGGGGGCAATTTGACAATTGACCCGGCATGCCCTTGCCCTCTTCGCTATGGGCGTTTCAAATGCAGTGCTAGACGTCAGTGTTAAATTTAAAGAAAATAAAGTTGTATAATTATATCGGTGTCTTAAGTGGACAATTAAATTTTTGTCATGAAAATTATGAATGATATGTTTGGGGTTTGCGGAGAAGGCATAAGATTTTTAGAAAGGCCAAGGTGGGGCATGACACAAAAATGGTAAACTAAAATTCATGAAGCTAATCCCAGTGTAGATTTTTCAACTAAACTTGACGGCTCTCTGTATATCTTAACCGAAAACCATTGAATTTTTATATAGTGGATGATAACGCCCAGTGCTTTTCTGGGTACGTCGGTAACTTCTAGATACCGCTGTATTATCCTGCGTTATTTTTCGACTATGAAAGTCCCCATACTATATGATCTCAGGGCGAGATAATCTATTATTGTGAAGACGTTAAGTAATGCTCCTTTTGGATAGTGTTTCATTTTACAGCCTGGCCAACGTTCTTAAGTTTTATTGATTCATTAAAACTTATCCATAGTCAGACCAAAACTAAGTTTAATTTTGATTTCCGTGCAGGAATTGGTTAAATATAATAACACTTAAAGCAAAACTGTTACGATCGTTCTATGTTGCGAAAGGTAGCTGTTGTTGTTTTAAGCAACCGCCTATTTGTAACAATGAAATTACCTCTTTATTGGCATTTATTACTAAACGTTACTGTACTACCAAATTCAAGTTAATCCGCTGAATCCGACAATTGTTTTACGATGCCGTAACGCTTATCTGCTTGCGTCAGTGGTCCAGATTTAAAGATATACGAGTAAGCTAGTGGTTGTTAAATTTCTTTAACTAGGTTATACAGAAAATACGTACAGCATATAAATAAAGCAAACTTGAAACTAGTTGAGAGCGAGTTAAAACGATAACTGTAATTATTTATTAGAAGTGAACTACCGCGATGTGGATGATGATTATCATTCAACTGCCATAGTTAAAAGCTGGCTGGAAATTTTTTTAACCAAATTCTCCCGAACTTGTCCCTGGTTTCTTGGAGTGAAGTATTTCAATAACTGTTGCCTGGTCATCCTCAGGCGGACTAAAAAAGAAACCTGGAGACAGCTCCTGACGAGCATGTAATATGGTGATTGACCTAGCTAACCCAAATCGAAGCGGTAAAAATAAGATGGCGATTCTTAATACTGAAAATAAAATTAAATAGTAAGCAATATGTCTTCTTTATTCATCATTGTCCTGCCTATTTTTCAATTTATTTGGGGTCGGCGCAGTATGTCAGTCTTTCCATGCATTTCTGTCCGACGCTAACTCTTCATTTACCCCCTTACACTGTATATCATCTCTCACACAATCCATCCATCGTTTCTTTGGTCTTCCTCTTCCTCTTAAACGAAACACAATCATACCTAAAACTTTCTTTATTACGTCCGCTCCGTTCGTTCGTTGTTTAATTTATTATTACCTTAAAAGTATCATCATTTCGACAAACGATTAAAATGAAATGTATGCAACGCACATACATCACTTCTGTACGGTGGAATCATAACGTAGGCTAAATCGCTACATGAGGGAGGACATGCATAATGAAATGCAAATATTATTCTATTTGTAATTAATGCAAATTTACACACAATTTCGGTTAGATTAGTTAACTGTATCAATTCAGTCTTCATTATTGTTGACATCTGTTAAAACTACAGCTGGTATTGTAAAATGATTCGTAAACTTTGAAGCAACGAAGTTTGAGCTAGTTCGCGGTAAGTAGTGGCTTTTATTCATTCCGATTTTTGCCGGCGGCAGTCCTCGTCTAAACTATTTATGGATAAATAATATCAAGCTATCGTAACAATTTAAATTATTCATTGGCTACTAAGTGATTAAGACCTTTTTTCATTTAGTAATGGTGCACCGAAAGTATATACATTTAATGCAGCTTTCGAGTGCAACTGCATCTTTAAATTTCATTGTCTAAAATTGAGCCATTTCTCTGTATTCCTTTGTAAGCGATAACTCATCATCATCGTTGACATAAATAACTTGTAGATTGACCTCTTTTCCACGGGCTTCTGGCGGCTTGCCAGGGCGTAGGCAGCTTTTTGTTCTAGGTTTCTTTCACGATCCATCATTTTTTGTCTTAACATAAATTAAGTGCTAAAATAATCAAGTAGCTTTTAATTGCCTTTTGCAACATTGAGGTCTTTTCCGTTTCAGTCCCTTTCCAGTTTTTTCATTAGTCAAGAAAAATATTTGTTAGTAAATACAATACGTATGATATTTTCTTATAAAACATTATCATTGAAAAACATGTAATCAAAGAGTATTTATGAAAATTGGAAATAATTTATGACGTGTACTTATAATTACACATCCTAATTAAAATATGTATGAAATGCAAACATTTATAATTAAGAAATGATTATCCCATTCGTAATTTTAACAACGAGATATAACGTACGCACATTTTACGAAATCGCCTCGCATTATTAATCATTTAAAACGTTTCCAGTCCTGTGCCGCATCTGGACGCTTGTTAATTTATCGCTGCAATCAATTCCATGATTCTAACGAAATTAAGTTGCAGTGTAATGTAAAAAGAAATACTTTTGAATTCATATTAATAGCAATTTTATAAATTAGCTACATATAATGTACGACGCACCTTTTTAGTACAAATATGGATTCTAATTAAAGGAGCCTCTTAAAACCGGAAGATTGCTTTAATAAGAGTCCACAGCCTTAAAAGAAATGTCATTTCTGAAATACCTGGATACAAAAATATGATAATGTGTCCATATAGGAATATATGTACCCATTATATATTCCTCGAAAATATTTAAATTTGTATCGAATTTCATCGCGAGGAGAAGAGTTGTTGACTGGTCACTTATTAACATTTTTTACAGCAATTACGCACCTTTTCATATACGAAATTAAGGTAATTGCAAGCAAAGTTGAAGTTGAATTTAGTTATTTCATGCGGCCATTTTAATTTCATATCTTTACAAGTAGTAAATTGAACTTGTCAGATTAAGTTTCTCGTTAGCTAAACCGACAGATTCATTTCTGCGAGATGGAATTATAGTATTGGTAATAATTTTCTGCGGATTGATATATTTTTATGTTCGATACAATCCATTTACTAGTTCTTCATGTTGAAGTATATAATCACAAAAATAAATGTAAATGAATCTTTGTCTTATACATCTTTACTTATGTATGTATTTCTACCTTGAATACATATTATAATCTAATTTTCTTTAAATCATTCTTGTATCTGTTAATATAGTTAAATAAACAGTTATTCTGATACTTTTTAATTATCTACGTATAATGTATATGTATATATTTATAGTTTTGATACACATATATAAGTAAATAAATATTTGTATAACGTGCTTTGTTAGTTCATGAATAGTAAGGAGATTAGCAGTAATTAAGCCCCTAAAGTAAATTTGTTGTTTTAGTTGTGGCTGTCCTGGGTTTATGGCGGTGGCAGTTTCGGGTCCTTAATAGTACACTTAAAATCCTGATGGCCTGTTCGCACGTGAGCCATGCATTACCTAATGAGGATGTATATTTTTAATCACAAGCCTTAATTTTTCTATTCAGATATTTATTTAAAAATATTGTTACCTTAAATATAATGGTAGTCGTTATATCTTGACATGTTTATCGTTATGCAAAATACGTGGACTATGTTAAAAGTATATGACCAAGAACGGTGAAATAGCTTAGTTATTATATTTTTATGATTATAGCTACTGATTATATATCCTGTAGCGGATCTTTGCTCATTTCAACTTATAGCTTATTTCTGTAAAAGGAAACTTAAATTGTTCAAGAACAACAGCTTTTTTGTGAATATGTGACATCCGCCAACCACACTTGGCCATCGTGATTGATAAAAGGCCAGCTCCGTTGATATTAGAGAAGACCCCGAGTCCTAACAGTGAGTACTTTAAGTTTTATTTCTTATTTACTTACTATATAGCTAATAACCAAACCAAACGATTTTCTCCAAAAATTGATAAGATTTAACAATATTACAAACCAATATATTAGATTAATGCATTGTCATTGTACGTTTAATTTCTTAAATTAGCTTTTACATCTATGTTTGTATGATCGTCATCATCGTCCTGCCCATTTCCCAATTTATTTGGGGTCGGCGCAGCATGTCAGTTTTCTCCATTCATTCCTGTCAGACGCTAACTCATCATTCGCCCCCTTACACTGCGTATCATCTCTCACATAATCCATCCATCGTTTCTTTGGTCTTCCTCTTCCTCTTCGATCACACACATTCATACCAAAAATATTCTTTTTTACATCCGTTTCCTCTCTTCGCAAAACATGTCCGTACCAGGACAGATGACTTCCTTTATCTTTTCTACCACAGGTGCCACTTTCAAACTTCCTCTTATGTACTCATTCTTAATACTATCCATTCTTGTGACTCCACACATCCACCGTAACATTCTCATCTCAGCTGCATGCAATCGCTTCTCATTCTTGCTCAACACTCTGATCCATACAATACGATAGGTCTTACTTTTGTATATCCATGGTATTTATTATTTTCTAAAACAGACCTAAAATCGTGAAAAGATAGTCGACGCTCTTCCTTTTTGCAGGCGTCTGGTCGCGCAGCAATGAAGCTAGATGATTACTATTTACTTATAATCCTTTACGACAAATAGGATTAAAGCAGAATACTTTCGTTTTGTGTTACACAAGTATTATTTTGTACGAATAAAAGGAAATAAATTAAAAAGTTGTGAGGTCGGGCCACACTGAAACCGCACGACGAACTGTGCACATTTACTATAGTGAAAGCCTTTAGCTTGGTTACGTGGGGTCGTTCGGGACACGTTCGTTTTTACATTGCTCTAGTTTGATGAGTGCATCACCTACTTAAACGTATATACGTATCTTTCTATAAAGCAACGTAAAGAATTTCTGCATAAAAACTTACTTAAATTGTGTATCAGTTTTTTAGGCATAATCGATACAATAACATAATGTAATAATGAAAGATTGTCTAATATGTTCTAAACGATAATTCAAACTCTTATTTAATTAAACTTTGTAATAAACGGAGGAATCGTGTAATTAGTTACAGTAGCATTATTTATTGATCGCTTCAATTCTCCTCCAAGTATTAATCTCAAACAATAATGCTGTTTTGTCAAGATAGATTTAAATGTACATTTTTTTAACAGCCTACTTTATGTTCTCACTGCTAGGACTCGAGGCCTTCTTTCATGAGAGAGTTTAGGCTATAATCCACCACGCTGGCTAAGTCTTGGTTAGTGGGTAAAGCTAATGATATTTAATTTCTTAAAACACATAACTCAGAAAAGTCATCGGTGCACTGACCGCCCTTCCGGCCCTACGCCGCTGATTATCTTCTATTTCACATGAGAACGAGTGGATAATAATGTCAAAAAAAAAAAAAACGGTGCACTGAGGTTCCTAACCACTCAGCTATCACGGCTTTACATACTGTTTATGAACTAAACTATTTTGTGATTTTTGCAAAACGTTTGTAATTAATAAGATTGAGGTTTTCATTACATGTTTCGTTATAGTCTATTAGTTTATTCAGCTGATTGCGGCCTCTCTAATGTATATGTAAACGATTTTCAACGCAATTGGTCCGATGCTACTTGCATATAATATCTAGCAATCTTGATCAGGTCTTCGATCTTTATAACAGATGGTCTTCTTAAGCTTTGCTTCTCAGTACTCGGTCTCTACTAAAGGATCTTACCACATTGCCCGTACGATTTTAGCGTTATGACTGGCCTAAGTTCATTAACATACCACTTAGTTCCTGATATGATTAAGTACACAATTTTAAACTCGACATACTGTACTGTATAACAAACTGTCTTTATAGATCGTTTAGTCTCATAAGTTTTTTTATTAAACCTATCGCTGGAGACCACAACTCTTACAGTTCTAATACATATATAATTGTAATTGCGATATTGGCCGATCAGCTCAGTTTCGAAAACATTTTTCCCAATACTGAGGAACAGTACAAATTATATATTCAAGATTCCTATAAAACCTCACATTTATATGCAGAAGACTTTACAAAATGTAGGATTTTACGAGGCTTTATAAATTCGCGCTCTTTAAGACATTTGAAATATTACATCAAAATGTATTTATACTGCACTTAACAATTTTAGCGTTTACACAAAATTGCTTTAGTGTAGCATTATTATTTGGACAAACAAGAATTAAGTATGTTCGGTGTAGTTATATAAGTAGTGTTTTTGAATTATATACACTCTTGTATTTATGAAACCGTGATAGCAAAGTGGTTTGGGTCCACGTCCTCCAATTCGGAGGTTGCGGGATCGAATCTGGTCAATGACTTTTCTGAGTTATGTTTTCTGAGTTATGATCAGATTAAAAAATTAAATATCACTCGCTTTATCCGCCAACCTGCACTTGGCCAGCGTGATGGATTAAGGCCATTATACGCTCTCATTATGAGAGAAGGCCGAGTCCTTGCAATGGGAACAAAAAAGGTAGTAAAGTAGTAGTAAAGTTCGTTCCCAAAAAAGGTAGCCGTGCCGACCCGTCCAACTATCGACCTATTTCTATCACCTCCATACTCTGTAAGAGTA
>DWHU01001865.1:0-11218 GCA_018247975.1 Parides photinus
TCGGTTTAACCGTTATAGCTAGTGGATTTACTAGAATAAGTAGATACATTATAATCATAATAAAATAGTGAGTACAATGATATGCAGTGTGTACTATCCTAACTACCACCACATCGATATAAACAGACGTAACATTTATCATTAAATGAACGTCTCGCTCGTCTTGTCTTTCGTCGAATGAAATAATTATTTGTATGAGATACTTCATAATTTCTTAGCTCTGTGGTATAACCGGAAAGGTTCCCTTAAATTCAAGTGACCAATTACGAAGTTACATACGGTCTTTACCTCTTACCAACTTTTGTATAAGCCACTTCACCCGTTTTATGTAGGGCCAACATATAAAAACATTGAGGTACGAGTGCTCTAAAGAGCAGCGGGGTCCCGTTTCGTCAATAGAACTTATTTCAATAACGCATCATCGATTGTAACGAATTTCACGTGATAAATCTTACTGACAGCTTAAAATGTACTCGTTTAATAATATTTCTCTTGGCACTTACTAGTATAGACTAACAACAATTTCCATTACATTTATTTATTTATGAAGGTATAATCATATCTATCAAGATAGCGGGCATTGAAAAACTACAGATTTTTTAATACTGTTACATACATATACGTATTTCTAAATAGGAAACAGGAGTTATGAGAGCTTAATAAAAAAATTCTAAAAACAGTAGAAGGTATTTAATTATTAAGAAAGCAGTATTTAGTTTTAACTGCCATGTTTAAGAGGAAACTGAAAGAGTTGCAGATAAATTGGTTTATTAGTAAGAACGTGTAGTGTGTGAGAGACGGTATCTATGTAAACTTAAACACACACTTTAAGTTTACTGAGTGCTGAGGCATTTATTAGTATTTTATAAATAAAATATTTAATCATGGTTTAATTATAATTTAAGAGAGCGTGAAACGCGTCGCCGATAAACTGTTTGTCAGTTTGGCGAAATACTTGTAATGTTATTGTTGTAACTATTTTTTTAAGAAAATAAATAAAGATAAAGTTTATACTCAATGTTTTGGGATAAGTGTGGTTTTTTCTGTAGACAGTAGTTTATTTATAAGTCGAGCTATCAATAATTAGTTTTTTATAAGTATTTTTTCATTTGTGCCTAATCGTTCTAGAGCGACAGCCATTTTGTTTAGTAAATTGTTGATGAAAAATTGTTCATTCGGAAAACTTCTACCTCTAAATGTAGGCCATGGGAAAGTTAAATTGAGAATACTCAATCATTATACGTTAAAAACACACACACATCTCTGTAGATTTCAAATATATGTAGATCCTATTAAGAGACGATTAAATGATGATTAGATAACAGAAAATAAACCATTGCTGCGACAATTATTTAATCATCATCAGCTTATAGACGTCCACAGCTAGACATAGGCCTGCCCCAATCAACTACTTTTTACACGATTACTTATGTAAAATTTTATATTTTAAACGATCGCAATTAAGCTGCCATTTGCCGGCGATTAAGGTAATTTTTGATTGTAAACGTTTTATGTAGTGACAGGAAAGGGTTGGTAGAACGCACGCTTCCGGTAAGCAATTTAACCAGCACCGCATAGACCACATGGTGGCCATAAGTTGTTCAAACTTGTTTTACATCCGATAACTAATTAAAACGTCAACTGCATTAATAGGCCTTTAAAATATTTTATCCACTATCTTGCGTCTTTATCTGGCTAACGTTAGATGATTTTTTAAATTCTTAAGTGTAACTGGAAGTCTTTAATTTGATAGACTAGCATCGTTACATTATGAAAACATTCCAATATGAGTGTGGTTTTATTGGAGTTCAAACAAAATTGAATGAAATCTTAATCTACACATAATCAATAATTATGTAATTGACACACATCTCTTGAAATTAATAAAACGATAGAAAATTATATGCATCAGAATTTGAAATGAAAAAAGATTATGCAGGCTTTTGATTTTTTTATAATTTCTATAAAGCTGTATTGAAGTATGAAAGAAATTAAAAATGATCTAATACAAGAATAATGAGTTACAAAATTAAGTCATCTCAGCCACGTCAATGAATCTATTCAAGTTTCAAATCCCGCGTTTTTTTCGGGACTTTACCGGGCGGCTTCACCGGCATCCCCTTCACTGTAACAACCCAAAAGTCGGTAAATAGCCAACAAAGGAATTCACAATGCTCCAATGCCAATGTTTGGGCCAAAATAAAGGAATATCTTTGGAAGTGTACGTTTTATTGTGCGCAGGCGCATTGTTCCGCCGCGCAGCCATTTTACGGGGAGGGTTGCACAAAACCACTCGGTAGCTGTCGGTCCCAGCTTCAAAGCGCTCATGTTTACAGACAATATTATTTTTATTGCCGTAATTGAGTTGCTTTGATTGTTCGCCTGCGAGCGGAGCGGCGACATCAACAAACCAACCGTCTCGGTCATCTAAAACTTTCTAATTTTTATTATAGTAACGACTTGTTTTTCTCGACTGCGGTTTTTTAAAGTTAAAAAAACCTCAAATACACTCCATAAATCTAGACATACAGCAATTAGGTATACAATGACGATCTATCCGATGTATTACAAAATACACAAGATTAAAATATTCTAACTTTCTCGCGGAGTAATAATAGGAATGAACAATATATTATATCTCAGCTAGTAAAGAACTATTAATTATTTATGTACGTAATTTGAAATTATCAATGAAAGTAATAAAATTTTTTATTCTCAGTAAAATGAACCTGGATATAACATCCTCAAATAACTTCTTTTATGATGTTTTATAATAATATAATGTATAATACAGTTATTAAACTAAAAATAATGTTCACTCGTATTTTCTGTATGATGTTTAAATATTTTACTTAATTTCTTTGTTAGTGTGATTCATTACAAATTATTTGTATGAAGTGTTGAAAGACATTCGTGTTATTATTTATTAAAAAAAATTGGTATTTAATTTGTAAGAGAATGCTATATACTGTATATAGTACGATAACAAACAAAAATATTGTCGTCTTACATCATCTTAAATTATTGCTTAATAATCTTTATTAATGATCTTTATATCTACCTTCTTCTATATATATTAGTAAACTGGATATTTTTTATCTACAATGAACTTATGGTTATAGATTGTTTACTAACAATGAAGCCTACATTAATTCTCTTCCATACCTTTAGTATTATTGCATACTAAAAAGTACACAAAAATTACGATTAGCATTTACATGTAGCTGATAAACTCCGCGAGTTATCTATTAATTGGTTATATGATAACGCTTATAAAAATTAAGTTTAAATATACATGAAAATTGTTTTCTGTTAAGTATATTAAAAATTAATTATACCGTGAACTCCGAGTTCACAAGTCCAATATAATATAAGTAGTTTAATTTAAAACTTTGCTCGCAGCGTTTACATCAACACAAAATATATTAAAAATGGCTTTTTAAAATCATCATGTTAAATGGGACTTTTGTTCAATAAATCTTCTACAATTTCATTTCATATCATAACAATTAATAATTATTATAACTAAATAATCATTACGCAAAACGCATAGTTTATATTGAAGAGATTTTGTAAAATTACTACAGTAACGAGACTTAACATCTTATACATTATTATGCAGACGTATATACCTAATAAATAGTTTCAGGACTATATCTTAAAAGTTATGTACTGCCATAAAATAGGCTTTTTTATAATATCGCATATTTAAACCATTTGTGATCAATAAAGATGAACAACAAATTGATTTTATAGGAAGGTAAATAATTCGCCATTCGCCAATTACGCTATAAAACTGCTTTGTTTACAGGCTTTAAGTAATAAAACTATAACTGACAAAGCCTAAGCGAGGAGCTCAAGGCGAAGTGAACAATTACTGTTGTATCCAATGGGACACATAAAAGAGGCCGAATTGAAAACATTTGGAAAGTAAGAAAACATTTCTCGGTTAGGTACGCCGCTACCTGTTAGTTATTTCAGTTAAAAATATTGTTTTATTAGGCCTTCGACCTTATGGTGGTTTTGGATGTTTTTCGAATTGCTAATATAAAACTAAAACAAAACAATTATATTACTTTCGAAGAAATGTTCACCTAAAAGCGGTATTAAAAATAAACTACTTTCGCATTACTTAAAGAAATAAACTAAGTTAAAAGAAAACTACGTATATTGTTAATATAAATAATATATGTAGTAAAAATTATCAATATTACTGTAAAGCAAATAACCAAACATTCCGACGTACTTTTAAAATGCGTCTTCTGAAATGGCCACGGGTAGACCATGACCATTTAGACCATTTATTGACTGACTCTTGACTGACTGCTTAATACTATTTCTTTTTTAGAAAAATTTTGTTTATGGAAGCATAAGTATGGTTGTTAGTTTTTGAAGCTTTTCACACACAAACCACTGTATAAATTATGATGAATTTTAGTGTTGAAATACTTGGAACCATGCAAATGATTACGTACTACTTTTTGTTGGGAGTGTAGTGAGAGATAAACTTTGAATGAAACTTAGCAGAAGTATTTTATCGACAAGTTGTCAAGTTATTTTTACAAACTACACTTTAAAAGTGATCAAAAAGGAGTAGCAAAGAGTAATCTTCAAGATTACAATGTTAGGAGTAACTGTCGTAATCCTAACATTGTAATCTTGAAGATATGAATTATAAGTTATTACGTTATCGGTTTCGGTATTTATCGAAAACTAGAATTAGTACACAAAATCAATATTAAAATTGCCGCGGTTTCAAACCAGTGTTTAATAAAAACTTTTTGATAGCGTTTTAAAGCGCGGGAAAGTAAAGAAGTGCAAGTTTCCCGGCCCGCCCGCCGGCCCGCCTCTCGTGTGCGGCCTCTCGCTCGCACCTCTGCCGGCTCGCTCGCACCGCGCCGCGGCGGCTAACCGCAAGCGGACGGCTCGCGAATTCTTCACTAATACTCCATTGGAGCTCACCGATTGTTATGATTGGTAAATCTATAATTTAGGTACACAATGAAATTTCTTGATTAACTCAAGCAACTTGAAAACAAAATAAATGATCTTAAAAAGAAAAGTGGCATATTTAAAAATATTTATTTAAGAATTACAGTGTCGCGGTTTTCTGAGCATTGTAGTTACCGGATTTACTGAGGCGACGAAAGTTAACATCTAACATCACAGTTTGATAAGTACAATGTGATTCAGTGTATACCATCCTAATCATAGTTCCAAGGTATTAGGCGTACCTATAATTTTCCGTCAGTAAATTTCCAGCAAGTCACTTTGATAAAAAAAAAATATCACGATTACTCGGTAAATTAAAACCAAGTACGAGATACTGCCGTGTCGCAATTTCAGCGACTATTAATGACAATCAGAAATGTCGATGATCGGACCGGAATCCCACATTTACCCCACCGATATGAAGTGCCACCCCGTCAGCCGCCGCCGACTCGAAAATCATAATTTTTCATGAGCTCGTTGATAGGTTTTCGCGCCGGTCGCGGTTTCCCGCCGCCCCGTGCCCTAATTACCGTCGCCTCGCGATACGTCACTGTGGTAATTCAAAAAAACCAACCCATCTCACTCCGACGAGCGCCGCGCGGCTCGCGGCGTCCCGCTCCGACGGGCATTTTTATAAAAACGCAGGGGCCGACCGCGGCCGTCCCGCTCGTTCGCGCCGCGGCGTCGCGCCGCCCGCACCCTTCGTCTCCTTCGCGCTTTTTACGAGACGCAGGGGCCGCCACCCGGGTGGGGGCGGCGACCGCGCGAACGCAAAATATTGACCATCGGAAAAAGTCGCACCGTATCGCAGTCATCAGTCGGAAGCGGGCCCCCGCGAGCACGCGTCCCCTCGCCGCCGCTTCGTGAGTCTTCGGCTTGCGGTCTCGGCGAGCCCGTTTATTTTTCCGAGCCCCCGCCCGGCGTCTTGCCCGCACCCAACAAGTGGCGCGGCGCGTCTCCCGCTCGCTCCGTCGCCTCGCGCTCACACTCCGCACGACTTCCCGCGGCGCCGCGCGCGCTTTGCCGCGAGTTTGAAACTTTTCGGCGGTACGTAACCGCCTCGCGTGTTGTACTTCAGTGGCGTGTTCTCGGTTAGCGGGTAGCTCTGGAGTCGATGCACCTTCCGCACGCCAGCCCGCCCGCCCTCAGCATGGCCGACGTATACTCGCACATCCACGAGTACTACCGGCAGAGCCACGGCGAGCTGGTGCAGACCGGGTCACCGGCGGTGTTGTGCTCCGCGCTGCCGGGCCACTGGCGGTCGAACAAGTCTCTGCCTGTGGCGTTCAAAGTGGTCGCTCTAGACGACGTTCAAGACGGTACACTAGTGACGATTAAAGCTGGAAATGATGAGAACATTATGGCCGAGTTAAGGAACTGCACTGCAGTGATGAAGAACCAAGTAGCGAAGTTTAATGACTTGAGATTCGTCGGGCGCAGCGGACGTGGAAAGTCGTTTACTCTGACCATCACCATCAGTTCTTTCCCGAGCCAAGTTGCAACATACTGCAAGGCGATTAAGGTCACTGTCGATGGACCTAGAGAACCCCGAACTAAACAAAGTAAGTACCTTCACTATTACTATTTTTCTCGGCTAATATATAACTTATAATTCATAGGGTTTATTTTATTATTTATATGAAAAACAATATAACTTGATATGAGTTTGAACATATAATAATATTAATATTGTTATCTGCTCACGTTTAGTGAATCATATGTCACAGCTATATATTTCAATAAACTCCGCGTATCTGAATGTAATGCGCGCGCGCTGGCCAGCCGCCAGTCCACAACTCCGAGGCCAATTTTGCGGCGCCAACCGTTAACCACATTTGAACTCGTTTTATTTTCGATACAGGCGTATAAAAATTTGATTCACATACGGCGTGTCATCAAATTACTATAAAACAGCCAGCCGGATTGTATTGAAATATTTAAAGCTGACGCCATATTTCATAATTAAGTTTTATATCATCGTCGTCATCTCATCTATTACACGTTCACTCTTTTACATAAATCACTCTCATTCTTCTTTGTCTTATATATTCTTAATAACAGCACCGTTTCAGAATTTTATATCAATTTATTTTAATTATTTACACTATTAATTTTACATAACACAGTTTTTAAATATTTGTCAATAATCAATGACAGACCTTAACCAATTACATTCTATACATCACACTAAATAAATTAATCGAAAATAATTATTAAATTACATTGCTATATAAAAGTTAAATTACCATGGACATATCTAACAGTTAAAGATAAAAATCAGTATAGAAATTAGTGTGTGTGTAATCCATAAGTAAAGTTTTATCGTAAGCCCAACTTAGTCTTAAAATAGACTTATTGTATCTTCAAGTTGAGTTATTACACTACCTACCATCGGAAAGCAAATACAAGATCAGCTCGGTCAGATTGACTTGGCTCTGAAACTGTAGACCTTCTACACAAATCAGAAAGTTCCGATAAAAATAGTAAATTCAAATACATAATAACTAAGAATCTTGTATATTAATACATTGATTCCATTCAAAGATATTTTTGTAGTGAACTGATGGATAAATAGGTATTTTCGTACATATCAAAATCCGTCAGCATATGCAATTGTACCAACGGACCGAGAATCAATCACACAGACATTAATCGTTTACTCCGTTTAATCTGGGAACAACGTGGTGAGTTATAGTTGGTACGGTGGATGGGATCCTTCCGAAAATAGTACCGATTGTTTCCTCCACTCGAGACTAGCAACTTAAAGTAATGTGTTTTGACGTAAGACTTATAAATGGTTATTGCTGTTAGAGCAGAGGAAGCTTTAAACGTGTTTGAATGTTAAACTGACAGTGGGTCGCCATGTTCACACAAAAGTTAACCAAACACTAGAATGTTAATTATAGATGCTTTTATTTTAACTACCATTATAATAATCTCAATTTCCTTCGGTGCTTTTATAATTTTCATTATTGGAAATAATACTACGTACTGTTTATATGTATATACGAAAGGCGGGTACTGATCTCTGATGCTGATGACTATCTATGTAGGTAGCTAATGTTTTCACCGTCTTATAGTAATGTGTCTAACATTACTTTGTTGTAGTTTAAAAAATTAGTACAGTTACAAAATTTTTCGTCTTATTTCTGGAAGCGATAAGTATTATTTAGAATAGTGTAAGTCGTAACTAATGCTATATTGTGATAAGCATACATCAAATGAACATCTCCCTCGTAGAATAAAAATACTGTAATATAAAAATGATATTCTTCATACAATAATATTGTTAAATTAAATGATAATTAAACAGTGTGAGATAGTCGAATGGTACGGGAATCATAATATTTTGACACCACAAATCTATTTTAGCCCGTACAACGTTCACAGGGGCCGTCTGTATAAACAAACCGTTGCGCCCAAACTTCGGCCAATAATAAAAAAGACAGTATGCGGAAAAACTAACATCCTCGAGCGATAAACATCAAAGGTTACCAGTTGATATGGCGATCAATCGGCGCGGCTAATGGCGGTGTAACGGCGCACTAATTAATGTTGAGAATAAAACTTGAATTAGTACGGCGATACACCGCCGTTAAGATAAGGTTGGCTGTACACTAGGCTGCACTATACTCTAAGACTAACCATCCAATTTGTACGTTTCAAGAGTAACTTACAACTTAGTACTAATTCGTGGAGCGTCTATAAGTATATTCGCAATTTTGAAAAAGAGAGCTGCTCCTTTCTTAAAATCACGGCTAATCGCTTATCTGTTTATGAGCGACAAAAAACTCTCAACATCTTGAAAAACGTTAATAATCCACAAATATGTATGTCCAGAGGTAATAATAATATAATAGACAGTCCATAACTCACTGGCCAAGTGCGAGTTGCTGGATGTAACATATTTACAAAAGCTGTTGTTTAGTACAGATCCACTGCAGCAGTCGTAGGAAATAAAATATCTTAATTAACTTAATTGTTGAACTTTTTTTATTCCCATTGAACTATTACACTATATGTATCATTTCACTATGAATAATTGGACTAAATTTTTTAATAACAACAATTGAACTCTATCTAATATTTGCCATAAACATCTCGAATTTTAATTATTAATGAAAAAATAACAAATTGCTGCTCCCCAAACATGCCATAAAGAGGTTTTATATCTCTAACAGCTGTTTCTTGTAAAAATTCGATTTCCTTACGATGTTTTCCTTCACCTCAAGCTCAGTCGAGTGGGGATCGAACCCGCGTCTCCGAGACGTATATGGCATTCGACTACCTTTAAAACTGCCTTCACGGCTTCATGTATGGTGAAATGACATAGCTGACAAGACTGATTTATATTTATAGTATGTTTTCGTCTGTGTTGACTTCAACTATTAGAGTCGTGTGATATGTGCTTAGAATCCAGCTTAAGCGATTCTAACTTGGTTCAGTAGCAATACGTCGACCGCAGCACGAGTCGCGTACAGAAGCTCGCCTTCCCTCCCCGAACATAAATCTTATGCAGACGCCGCATGCTTCAAGATGGACAGACGTCGTCTGCACCCATTAATCTTACAAATGAACGAACGATTTATCAGTACCATACGTCTTAAAATAATTGAACACTGTACTCTGAAGAGGATATCAAAATTTAATAATAGCCAATTCATGAAAATAATACAAAGTAACAAATAAAGAGCAATTCATTAAATCCATAATAAACATACACTAAAAATTATTTACTGTCTATTACATACATAGGTAAAACAAATATAACTTCAGAGTTATCTAATTCTATTTCTAATCTAAGTTAGTTATCAAGGTCTGCCTTGGAACGCATCATGGATAATTTATATCATCTACAGCTCGAACCAACAAGAAATAAATCATTTGTGAATTATCAAATAGTAGATACCTTTATTATTTATAATCAGTGTATTCGAAGTAGTAAAGTAATACTAATGATAAAATTTATAGTTTTCATGATATATAATAGCCAGCAATAACTAGAAAGGTACAAAAAAGACAAGACCCATGTTGTCTCTACAGTATAAGTATCACTGCAGCTCCTCACTGCCGCTAAACAAAAATTTCGTCGCTCAGTTAAATACAAAGATCTAATCTGAATTAATATACAGCCGTGATAGCAGAGTGGTTACGGACTACGGCCTCCGAATCGGGGGTCGTGGGTTCGAATCCAGGCGCCCTGACCTATAACTTTTCGAGTTACGTGCGGTTTAAGAAATTAAATATCACTGGCATTCCCAAGGAGGGTTAGCGTCAGGCAGGCGGCCAACTGTAAAAACCATTGCCAAAACATTAGCAGTGTGTTTAGCACAGATCAGGACTGACACTGCGCCAACCCCAAAAAAATATTAGAAAAATGGACGAGAATAAAAAAAAAATATTAAATAAGGCATGTTTTTCTTTGTTGCATTCCCACTCGGTTTTATTGAGCCGAGGCCTTTATTTAACTTTTGCTTTAATCTCTGTTACAATATATTTCTAATCCTTCATTCCTGCCCACATTCTTCACCTTTCATCCCATATCCTCCTTTCTTACCTCTTGTCTCTTTCTCATACTCCATTCCATTCCTTCCTTTATCCTTCACCTTAAATAACGAAGGTACTCCTTTATATTTATTTCCCAAATTACATTCTTAATGTAATTTACAATTTTTCTTATGTCTATTATCACAATGTTTATTGCTTGTCATAATACATTTATAATAAGGCCTGTTAGAGGATGTCAAGTTGGTGCTGTTGGTGTTGCAGTTAAGATGTGGTGTGTGCGAGGCGGCGCGGCTCTTTCAGTGTTCGGCGGTTAGCAAGTTCCATGGCGCGGCCACGGTCGCGTAACAGATGTAAACAATCTCGGGGCCGCGTCGTAAAGTCGTTTGATCTCCCCGCCAGCACCCGTCCCCGCCCCCGCCCCGGAGGCGGCCGCCTCTAAAATATGGATTTTATGTGCCCCGCTCGCTGCTAAAATACCACATCCACACCCAGCGACCCTCATAACCGACATGCGAACGAGTTAATACGAGAAATTACTGCTCAGGCAACACCAGCACTCCGCTCTTGCATTACGTCCGACGACATTATTGGAGAATGACAAACAAATGCTTTCTTTCTATTATACGAAGACATCTATCTGCTACGAGGAGAGTGTTGGATCTGAATGTGGAGGGATATAAGGGGAGAGGAAGACCGAAAAAGAGATGGATGGATTGTG
>DWHU01001866.1:0-11217 GCA_018247975.1 Parides photinus
TCAGCTCACGCTTGTCTCGGTCGCCCCGGCGCCGGCCGCCGCGACCGAGCAGCCCCAGACACGAGGCTGCGAGCATGCCGGCGTTATGGAGCGGACCGCCCGGACGGCGCACCATCAGCTCACATTACCGTTACCGTTAACGTTACATATTCTAATTCAACACATGACAGCTGCCGGAAGTTGTTAATGTTCAATTGGCTGCTGTGGTGCACTCCTCCGGGTCCGTCCAATAAGACCTAACTACATAATAAGATGTACCTTGCTAACGAGCATCCCTCCAAGCAAGACTCTGTCGTAAAACTGCTCCATTGTTGTTCATTTGTGTTGAGCTTTTTATGTTTTTTGAGTAGGTATTTGTTGTGAGTGTGGATCTAACTACTGTCTCTCAGATCGGCGCATAACACTTCAGAACAACCATCCGCCTTACGTTTATATTTGTTTATTTATTTAATTTGTTTTACAGTAGTCTCGCTATGAATGTTTTAAATGTTTGTAACGTTGTCCAAAAAGTTCCGTTTGGACGTGGAAACTTCAACTTTTTATTTTACGTTCACCTCCATCCTTTACCTTTAATTAATTTGGTTAGATTTTAGGGGCATCCTCGCTCGAAGTCGTGGTCGAAAAGGTGTTTCGAGAAAATTATATCTGCGTTTCACCTCCGCGAAAATTATACGTTACGGGAAAAATTGGACCTCGATGAGTGTTTGTAAATTGAAGCCGAGATTGATACCCTTGATACCGGTTCCAAAGTACTATTTTTGTGACCAGGGTGTATGACCCCTAGTGGAAACCAAATCAAGGGGACTTTTAAAGTCACTTTAAGACGTGACCGGACAATAGGGAATAGATGATAGTGACATACAATATGTTCAAATAGTATACGTATTAGTACCGCCCACTCAGGAGTCGCTTTCTGCTTCTCGTAAAATTTTGTTGTTTAAAATTGTTTGTACTCTTTGTTATATTTAATTATGTATTAGATCTAATTGATTAGTTCACTAAAACGTGTGCTCTCTATTCAAGCGTTTCTTTATTTTAATTTGCTTAATAGTAAATTTGGATGAAACTCCTAAAAGATCTATTTTCCTTCTTCATATTATTAAATGAATGAAACTCATTTCAAAAGTAGTGCAAAGTAATGAAGTGATTAACAGCTTTCCTATTTTGATACTAAAAAAAAATATATTATTATACATTTTGAGAAAGTTATTGAAATTTTTTTCGATCTAAACATGACCGTTTCGGTTTAAGGACTTCACCTTGGACTTCTACTTTCGCCAATTTTGGACGGATCCAAGGTTGGCGTACAAGAAGAGACCCGGCGTCGAAACACTATCAGTTGGTTCGGAGTTCATACGTAACATATGGGTGCCCGACACCTTCTTCGTGAATGAGAAGCAATCGTATTTTCACATCGCCACCACCAGCAACGAATTCATTCGAATCCACCACTCCGGATCTATAACACGGAGTATACGGTAAGTTGGGACTCTTTTATGTGGCGCGATATGTCAACTCTCTCAAACTTCGTGATATATCAGTTAAACTAAGCTTATCTCATACTGATAAACACTCTTTAATTCTGTAAAAATTTTATCAAACCTTGCTCTACTTCAGTATATAAATATTTATCTTAGAACACATCATATACGTCTGTATGTATAGCGCTTGAGATATTAATTAAATAAATGCATTGTACAGCGTGTAATAAAACATTAACTATTAAAAAACAAATTCAATTACACAACATTTATTTTTTATCAATTAACTCTCTACTTCTCGATATCGAGTATCTTTCGGCCATATGAGTATTAGTATATAGGACTGTTCGAGTGTAGATACTTGGGAAGCTGTGCCCAGTTTTCGGCTGATGATGATGAAGTGATGGCTGACAACAATGTGTACTAAAAACATACATACTTAGCAACTTTATTATAGAGATTAAAAAAAGAACGAAAGTTGGTAAAGCGAAGCCCGAAGTTTAGAGTCGATTGCGTTGCGGTTTCGTGTTCTAAAGTTTACGGTTCAAGTTAACACTGTTACGATTTTGATTTCGAAATTGAAGCGATCGGTAACTGTACGGTGCTGTATGTTATACATCAACAAATTTGTGGTCACAAGCGAATATTTTATAAGTTTAATTAACAAACTCATGCCACGCAAATGTTTTTGTGATATACATACAAATGTATATGCGCTATACGCTTGGAAGAGGCAAGAGTTCAGTCCCTATTGAGCTTGAGCTTCTGGTCAAGGAAGACATCGCGGTGTAATAAGAACAGCTTTTGTGGATATGAGGCACAGTTCTCTCATCGCACGGGACGGCCCGGTCAGGTCCCAGCAGTGGGAACATTAATTGAGCTATTTATTATTGTGTCATAACGCCTTCTTTACAGATTAACTATCACCGCCTCCTGTCCAATGGACCTGCAATATTTTCCAATGGACCGTCAACTGTGCAACATCGAGATTGAAAGTTGTAAGTAGTTTGTACTATCGATAGAGTTATTTATTACTTATTTTGCATTAACTAAATCTTGTTGCGAGCTGAAACGATTTAAAGAATAACAAAATCCGCTACTACTAGTTACATACCAAGAGTATCGGGTTGCGCGAGCAGAATCTATAGGCATCATAATCGTAGTACAAACTTCGAAATAATCAAGCTTATGATTTCCCTTTGCGGGCGTACTGAGGCGGCGCGCATTCATAACGCTTCATATTTAGTATCATAGTTACATACAATCAGTACATTCACTATTAGGTGTATTACTAAATAAAAACCCAGTGCGATGGGTGCGCCATTTGACCGTTCCATATCTCTGCATGGTACAGTCGGCTACACGATGCGGGACATCCGATATAAGTGGAACGAGGGGCCCAACTCCGTCGGAGTGTCGAGTGAGGTGTCGCTGCCGCAGTTCAAGGTGCTCGGCCATCGGCAGCGAGCTATGGAGATCTCACTCACAACAGGTAACGACCACCTGCGCGAAACTACTACACGGCGTTTAACCCTTCATCGCTCTATTCGCTTGAACTCAGCACCACTCACGTACTCATTCCCGAGCTGTAAAGGCTTAAGAAATACCCAAGTTCACGTCACACGTACACAGGCTTGCGCGATTGCTTTTCGCGTGCGATTTGCTGGCTTATCAGCCGGGGCCATATATTGAAATGCAACTGTAGTGTAAATCTCTGATGCTTAAAGTGCTCACTTTTATAAATATTTGTTTAATTGAATCTCTCCTTTACAGGAAACTACTCCCGTTTGGCGTGCGAGATTCAATTCGTCCGATCGATGGGTTATTATCTGATCCAGATTTACATCCCCTCTGGGCTCATTGTCATCATATCCTGGGTATCTTTTTGGTTGAATCGGAACGCGACCCCGGCCCGCGTGTCGCTCGGTGTCACCACCGTGCTGACGATGACGACGCTCATGTCGTCCACTAACGCCGCTCTGCCCAAGATCTCTTATGTCAAATCTATCGACGTGTACCTCGGCACCTGCTTTGTGATGGTCTTCGCTAGTCTACTAGGTAACACGAGGGCCTTCTTTCTGCCGTTTTGTTATTAGTCATTAATTATTAACAACTATGACGCATTTTGTTTTGTCGAATCGTATTGACTACAATTGTTATCATAATGTATGTAATATGTTCAAGTGTTTCATGTAATTAAGTTATTGTTTGCTTTTCGCAACAGTATGCGGTACGTTTTACTTTTACAACGATGCGTTGCATAGAACTTGAGCGCTATGCGATTGTGTATGTTTTTGTATGAAATGTTATGAAAGAAAATGTGTATTCGTTTCAGAGTACGCCACCGTGGGTTACATGGCTAAAAGGATACAGATGAGGAAGCAACGATTCACCGCCGTTCAGAAAATGGCCGCCGAGAAGAAAGTGCAAGTAGACGGACCCCCCGGACCATCGGAGCCGTTGCCACCTCCGCGCACTAGCACCCTCACCAGACCGATGCCCCCGACACGCTCGACGGTGAGACCGCTGCGTAAATAGTTATACTAAAACAATCACGTTTTGGGACTCTACTCTACCTGAAATATAGTCTTACAACCCTCACACGCAGGAAGTCCGATTCAAGGTGCACGACCCGAAAGCGTATTCCAAAGGTGGCACGCTGGAGAACACCATCAACGGAGCCCGAGGAGCCGCACCGGTACCGCCGCCGCCGCAACCCGAGGAGGAAGTCACCCCTGCGCACCTCATCCACGCATCGAAGGTTCGTATCCGATGTGACACCCTCCACGAACCTTGCGCCCGATGGTTGGATATATCTGTGTAGCACTTGTGAATTGCCCTGCGAGCGAGCTTTCCGATATACATAACATGCAGAGGCGATGCGATGGTTTCCATCATGTACTGCGCCCCGCGAACACTGGCTGTGAACGTTCGGACGGTGCGACACGTTGTTGATGATGATGATGTTAATTGTAGAAGTTAACGAACTTTACAGGGCCTCAACAAACTGCTGGGCACCACGCCATCGGACATCGACAAGTACTCGCGGATCGTTTTCCCCGTCTGCTTCGTTTGCTTTAACCTAATGTATTGGATAATATACCTTCACGTTTCGGACGTCGTCGCCGATGACCTGGTGTTGCTCGGCGAGGAGAACTAAACGCGACCATTGGCTGCTCGGACCCGGACGACACGCGGACGCTGTAGAGTTCTAGATATAACCCTCTGTTTCTCCTACTGCGTAAAACTGCTTTTTATCATTAAACAAATACTAAATAGGGTCACGCGGCGTCTCTTTTCGGGTAGTGCGGACTAATATAATCGTTTTATTTCTATATAAGTGTAACGATATAAATGTTAAAAAAAACGTAAATAAAAAAATCGTTCTCGTAATAGTGTTCAATACGTCGATTCTATTTTACATTCGATGCGACGGATCGGTCGAAGTAGTATGGCACAACTGTTATACTAAATTGATGAATCCTCACTATACCTTGATCTGCAACATTGATCCCACTTATTTAGATTAGAGTTTTTATTTTTCATTGAAGCAAAGACTAAATTAGTGTAATTACTATATTGAGAATTAATCTATACTGTAGTTTACGTATTCATATTATATTTAGTGACCCTAGTCTATAACATTCCTCTCGATATAGTTAAGAGAAAAACATAGAGTTAGATGAATTATACTTATATATTGTTTACATATAACTTATAGAACATAATGAAGTATTTAAATGAACTTCTATAGCGAGGTTGTACGGAACCTTACTCTTAAATAACACGTCTCAATATTTTATGCGTTTTTCGAATAGTGTTTAGATCGTTAGTATATTATAAAGTGATATCATTTGATGAATCAGAAGATACATTGTGTTACTTCTATTAGAGATTTCTATATATTGTAAGTGTAAATCGGTAGAGACACAACTATAACAGTGGTTAACATATTAAATGGATCCATGATGTAAATATGCACGTGTAGTCTACGGATAAATAACTTTAGTGATAAAATATTCTTCCCATGTCCTGATCGACATACAATTTATATACACTGTATAAAATTTCAACACGTCGACATTACTGCACTTCTCTTGTATCTATAATATCTCTTTAAATATACATACATCATCAACATTGTCTTGCACATATTCCCTATTTTTTTTGGGATGCCGTCGTATGTCAGTCCTCATCTCTCTTTAAATATATACATGTATAGTCGTTCTTGAAATATACGTATTATCTTTCAGTTATTTTCGTTATACTTTACATATACGTACGTCTCTTCTAATAGAGAGCTTAACAACCGAATGGACTTTTTAAGCGATATTTCGAGCAGAACTGTAAAACATATATCAGAATGATGCACACGCTTGTATTCGCGTCCAAGTTTTATACAAAGGGAGCTCTGGACTACATTAAGTGCTTTTTTTTCTGCGTCTGTTGACCTCATTACTGATTCTTCAGTCTATTTCTGTTACTAGAAAGTACGTTGCTTTTATATTTTAGATACCATTATATAACAATTTGTTAATTATTACATTTTTAAACATTTAACGCGACCATGATTACATAATTTGGTTTAAATATGTTGTGAGATTACTTTTTCTTTTAATAACACTATCGTGTATGTTCACATTTCCTTGGTATATAGGAATACTTTAGCACGAATCGTAGTTTTCAATATTATACAGTTGTTTGTTGAATATATGTATATGTATTTCAAATCGTGGATTTGATAAATAATTGTTTTTTGCTCAAATTATAAACGAATGATGAAATCAAAAGTTTCATGTGAAGTTAAAATGAAATTATTTTTTAAAAATTGTAATACGTAGAGTAGATACTATAGAGGATATTATAATATACCTTTATTTTTACATCATATCGTTTAGGGAAAGCTTTATTGAAACTGAGTACCTGTTAAACAAATTTGTTGTAACCACTTTGAAATTTGTTATTTTGAAAAATTAGATGATGGAGTATCATCGAATGATAAGAAATAAGTTTTTGTTTCATGATGTAGTATTAAAACGTTTCTTTAATCAATATTTTATTAATGTTAAATAGGAAAATGTTTTTAGTCTTACGTACAGAAACAATTTCTACTCTTTGATATTACGATTTAGTTGCTTCATTAAATTTTTATTAAAAATTCATTGTCAATGATTCAAGTCCTTTTCAGAGTACGGTTGAATATTCTGACAAATATGTACAAATGACACTGAATCATACAGAAAATTATGCAGCAGTGTCCATTGGTATATTAGGCACGGTGATTGTTAGCCCTTTCAATCTGATTGTTTTAATGTCAAATTTAGCGGATTGTTATTGTTTTGGTTCAAATATTTAATAGCATCCGTCTGTTTGCGTATCGCAGATTAAACAGTTGCTAACACGTAAACACCCGCTGTAGTTAAATCTAGCATAAGTGTTGAAGCTCATGGATTTTGTTTTAAATTGATGAAGAACTTAGCTGAATTGCTATAATGATAATAAAGGGCAGGGAGCGCCGGACGAAGCAATCAGGATACCATACCTTAAAGCACAACCAAGTTGATAATGAAGTGATTGATGGATTTTATAATTTGATCGTTATTAAAAGATTCGAGTGGATGAATCATGAGTAAGTATAAATTACGGTACATGTTAAATTAAGAAATCGATTCGTATTGTACTGCACCTAGTCGGTAAGAGGTAGAGTAGCGTAGCCCGCGAGGGAGCGGGCGGGTAGCGGCGAATCAAAGGGACACGTCGGTAGAACGGAAAGGATACCTCACGCTACCCGCCCGTAAACCTCGCAAGCGAAACCAAATTCTAAATCACATTTAAATAAATACTAGTAATATTTAATTATACACATAAATGTACGTATATTGCGAAGTAAAATGGAACTAGTTTGAACTAATCTAATAAACTAAAATAATATACATATGTATGTACATCGGATGAATGTTTAACATAAACCATTATATATTTTGAACGGCTCGCATGTTACATACAAATAAAGACAAAACAGAGGGAGTGAACTTCTGATATATTTAGATCGGATAGATAAAAAGAGATTCTATGTTATAAAGGTACACCTGTATTAATTATTTATATTATATGTGTGTGAAACCTGTACTAATAAGATCCCGTCATCATCATACCTAATTCATCTTCACATTGTCCGAACGCCCGTTTGTTTGATATTGAATATTAACTATCCGCTCTGCATGTAGCACCAGCCACTACCTTTATCATTTATTGAATAACTCATTAACTGAATTAATTAGCCTCTCTTTAATTATAAGGTACTTTTGATTGCGTCTTTGGTGAATGTTACTTGGGTAAAGAATACTTGTCTCGTGGAGCACCATCCCTTTCTAAATACATTCTTTACTAAAACAAACAACGGTGCCAAAATTTGGAATTAAGCTTATTAATATTGCTAATAGTTATTAATTTCATTTCGTTACATATCAATCGATTGTATTGTTGTTTTGTAAGTGTTTGAAATATATTATTGATGTTTTACTTTATTCACTTATTGAATCTTGCACTATTTTAAGATATTCATCGGTTAAGATGTTTCAAATTGTATTTATTACCTTTCGATTTCCTACTACATCGTTCGCCTTCAAAATTATGTGATACGTTAATACACTTTTTGTTTAAGATGTTATTGTTACGATGCTTTACAAGTATTAATGAATATAAGATTTTGTTAATTTACAAATTTTAAAGTAAAGGTCACAGTTTTTTCTCGAGTCTTACATAAACAGTTTATTGTGTCATAGAACCGATTTCCCTCTCTCAATATATAAACTTTTATTTATAAATAATTAGTATTTGAGATATAAGTGTAGTTGTCTGAGTGGTATGAATTCGAGGAATGGATCCGCCGACTAGTCTGCCGATGAAAGTGGAAGTACATTCCCTTCTGACATCCAGATTGAGTGATGCCATGCCGGGTCTTATTGACCTGTGCGAGCAGGGCCTAACACAACATCAAGGTTATCTTACAAACTCTCACAACTTTTATTCACGCTATCATTTATTTATGTATCAATAATAGTTGATAATCCATCGATTTCATACTTACTGTTCGTAGCAGCATTGCATTAAGACCTCGTGTTGGTATCGGATCTCCCAAATCAAATTGTGTGTGTGTGTGTGTGTGTTTCTACTGAATGATTTCGGGACTTCTGCGCATCAGACGAATTGATTAATAGTCCAGTCATTATAGTAAGTTCAACACTGAATTCGAGATACTCAGCTGTAAGTCTGTAAATGCTTGTATATTGACACAATATATGTTGTCTCAAAACCTACATATGATAGGGTGTACGCAACTCTTCAATTTCAAGGTCACAAAAAGCGCTTTTTTTTTCTAAATATCTTATTTCCTATGGGTTTTTGCTATTTAATATTTATTATCAATATTGTGGAATGCAAAATTCTCTACAAATTTTGTTTAAAATTAATTTTTATGCGGTGTACCGTTTTCGAGATAGAGGGCGGAGAGCGCGCAGTCACAGGTCACTTCAGGTCAACCGGTGCCTCCGGTCGAAAACGCGCCATATATAGTTTATGAAATATCGACAAATCAAATATTAGTCAATTTTTATTAACTATTATTTTTTGTTATTTTATAATAATTATTTGTTAATGAAGTGTATGTAGATATGTATGTATGTACGTTGTAATATGCTAACGTTGAATGCTTTAATAAATTAAACCGGAAGAAATTTACGTGTGGAGGCGGCAAGTGTTTAAAATTGCAGATTTTTGCATTAGTAAATATGTAAGCGGGGCTATACCCAGAGTTTTTAAACTTCTGTAAACTGTTTATGGAATTACTCCGGTTGTTGAAATTCTTAGAATATTTTAGAATCCAGATATTATTTATTTAGATTATTTAATTTATACATAATAAACATTGACACATAGCTCTATACATAACATTATTATGAAAAAACTATCAGTCTATTCTTACCGGCTAACTTAACAAGAAAGGAGGCTGAGATTGCATTCCCAATACTCCCCCTCAATCTCAGCCAACTGATAAGAACAAACCCTGCAAGAATTCAAAAATTTCAAAACACCAGAACAACTCATGGCCAATCTCATGGTTAACAGCCAGTAGCGAAGTAACTTCTGAAATCATAAAAGGTATTTTAGAAACAAAAAGACCACGTTCATTTCTGTCAGCTGTTATAATAGTTTTTCCAAATTGTTTAACAATAGCGCGGCTTTGCTGAAAAATAACTATTGCGTTGTTTGACGTAAGCGCACTAACTGAAATAATATTCTGTGTTATATCCGGTACAAATAAAACACGATCAATATTGAAAAATTTTGAAATACTTTACAATGTTCTAGCATCAATAGATTTTTTGTCAGCGCTACTTATTGGCATATTCAATTGTTCTAAATGTTGAATAACATTACTATCTTTAAAAAGATGTGAAGAGACTCCTGAATCTAAAAAAAATTCCACTTCTTTGTAATTTCGTACGTCGTTTCTTCTTTTAAAACAGAATTCAAAAGTATGATCAAACATTTTACAGAAAGTGCAGTAACGATCTGTTACTTCGCGTTTCTTATCATTGCAATTGCATTCAGAGCAATTTCTGCTATTTGACTTATAATTCCTACAGAACCTAGCGATATGTCCAGCTTTTCAACATATGTAGCAAATTTTTTCATTAGCTTTAAGGACATTACCTGTAGAAATTTTATTTATCGGAATATTTGATGATTTTTCTTTTAAAATTTTAGAAACCAGGTTCGGTAATGTTTGTTCACTTGGAGATATGCAGTCCCAAATCATTATGATTGTATAAAATTCATTAGGTAATATTGTTATAATTCGCATTGTGAGTTCAAATATCTGATATTTTGTGACCTATCTTATTTAGTTTATTAACCATTAATAAAATTTTACCAATTTCGGTAATAATATCAGTATTACTTAATGTGAACGAGTAAAATTCATGCAGAAGAAATTTTAAGGTCTTTGTTTGATGAAAAAATTGTTTCTAATTTACTTATCATTTCCTTTGTCGACGAACAACTTATGATAAAATTTTCCAGGTCTTCGCCAATCGAATTTAGAATTAGGGACATCCCTATGGCTTCCTTTTGCATATTGGTAAATTCATTAGAAGTTGAACTAGATTCAGTGATCTCTTTCGTATTGTTATCATCTAGGATACTTCCATTTCCTGAAGCTAACAATTTCGACTTGATTTTCTTTAACCAACTATAAAAATTGCCATCTATATTCAAGACTGGTTCTACTTTTGGTTTTTCCATTGTAGTTTGTCTAAGAATCTTTTTAAACCTTAGGAATTGTAATGATGATTCATAGTTTTTGTTGTATATTTTTGTTATTATTTTTCTTTTAATTTCCCATTTTCGCAATTTTAATTTCAATTTATTTTGTTTTATTTATTCTAATAGCACACAATGGGAACTGTCTCAATATTGTCTACGTGCCACTGCCTCTTGATCTCAGTGGCGAGGTCTTCATACTTGGAAATTTTTCACTATGTGTAGACTATATCTATATTAACACGATTATGGGTGACACAAGATTATGGGTGTTGCAAACGGCTATATCAATGATTAAAACAGATTTCGATTCTTATCTAACACTACTACATACGGTTATTATTATATTTAATAATTTTTTCCTAACCACTTTTTATTCGGTATTAATTTATTTAATAGCTTCTTACATGAT
>DWHU01001867.1:0-11215 GCA_018247975.1 Parides photinus
TTACTATATTTATTATTATATTTTATTGTATTAACATTTATTATACACTTATTATTACTTATTAATAATTGTTTAGCTTTTAAGCTCGGTGTCCCTTGCTTGCTTTTTAACTATGCAAAACATTAAATCCATTTTTTTGTTATTTTAACTGTTCGTGAGTTAAGTCTTACAAATCATGATGTTGTTTCTAGAGACGGAGAATTATTCATAGCGAACTAAGTAAATTGAAACTTGACGAAGAAAATATGAGAACAGTGAAATGAAACGACAGAAGTTGTATTGATGTAATGAAAACTTTCGATACGTAAAATGTACATCAATAACCTACGAATAGGAATGCTTAACTGACCGTAAGCACCGCGGCCGGCCGGTTCTTCTTTCATCAATTCCCAATACAAGTGCTCTCATCTGTAAGCTTTGAAGATTGAGTATTTGTAAGAAATAGGATAGGAATTATATTTACTATAATTTTATTACATAACGTTACACTATAAAAACGTTAATAAAAATATCTAGTGTGAAGGTACACTTCAAAATGTTGACAATAATAATCGGCACCTCTTACAAACCTGATGCCTTACAAATCTAATGACCTTCAGCAATTGTGGCACGGTTTGTAAGGCGGTCTAACATGCGATACAGCACTTGGAGGTGTTGGTTCAATCCCTACTTAACTCGAGGTTCCAGTGAAGGAAAACATCGAGAGGAAACCGACATGTTCCATGAATAACAGCTTTTATGAATGCGATAAATCCCCCAACTAGTAGCTAAGATTTCACTTAAATTCTGCTTCTTCCTATACACGACTACGTTAAAGCCAGCTCAAACTTTTCGAGCAACAACTTAATACGCTTGAGCATCTTCAAAGTATATGCTAAAAATTTATATTTGGGTTGCACAAATATAATCAGGTGTCTTAATTCCATGAAAAGCTCAAACAGACGCCAATTCTATTTCGACGGAATATTGATATCATTTCTCTTCTCTACAACATTCTCTTTCATCGTTTTAACCCATCTTATATAAAAAACGTTTTGTATTTTCTTATACTTTTTTGATTTTAAAAGTTCCAAATCGTTTTTCTAAATTCATAGACAAATCGTTTTCTGTTCTGGTTTTAGATTAGAATGCTTTACCAACAAGACGGCCACGGCCAACGCGAGCTCTTAAAAATTTTGCTAAATAATCATTATATTTCGCTTTAAAATATGTTGACGTTTCTAATATTTCTGCATGTTATTGATATAGAGGTTCATATTATGGTATATTTCATTCTGTTCTGTCCTATTCTGATCTGTTTTTCTATAAAAGGTTACATCTTTGTGATACGGCCTCGCGTCGTGGCAGTAGAAATATAAGTGGGCTGTTTATTATTATTTATAGAAATCCGGTGCACAAATCACACTTGTTACATATTTCATGCTATAATTAACACAATTACACGATTTTTATAGATTGTTTGTATAGCTCCTTGGATTGCCAACAATTCTGTTAATATCTCCAATTAAACTTTACCATTCGTACTAAATGACCCGCAGTAATAGCCCAGAGGCAGAATACAACCGTTACCTATAACATTAACACACACAGACTGAATGCTAAATCTCTATTGGCTATATAGTGTGTAGTGTTACTTGTTATTAACTCTTGATTCATAGGGTTGACAGCTGATTTTATTGAATATGGTTACTGCAGTAAGATTATTGCTAGTTTCAGAAAAACATGTAGCAAATATGTATTAATATATACCATTACACATAAGTGAATTATATATCGTTCATTTAAAAGTAAAAATAATAACGTCCATAATTTTTCTTGCCAAAACGTTTGTAAAAATCATTCACTTCAGTTATGTAGAACTGATTATTCTTAAAGAATACAATTAAAAATATCATAACGGAAACATATGTGGTATTTTAAATAAAATAAGTCCGCTGTCTCGTTTAAAAGAGTTATTGAAAAAGAGTTGTTCATGGCGTATGATGTATTGCAATTGCAGCATCTCCGACAGACAGATGATGTATCACGTTGCAAGAATGCAAGTGAATATTGTTTCTTAGAGCATTACGATACCACTTTATATAATACACTATTTGTAAAGCAACAAAAATCATAAAATCTTCTTCATTGTTATTAAAAGACGTCTAATTCGTAACATTTTACACTTTACGTTACATTATTTTGGAACCATATATTAATTGTCTATTAGGTCGCAGCCGTTAACTACTTGCTTAGTAATACTGAAGATACTGGGTTTAAAGTTACGGTTATATATGGTATTAGGTTTGACACATGAATTTCTATCTAGCTACGATCAGAGTAATCCAGTTTCCACATCTTTACATACAACCTGAGTATTTTAAGTATACACACTCCACCATCTACAACCTCATTAGCAATAATGGCTTATCAAATAACACTAAAACAAAACTCATAATTGAATAATAAATAATTATTCAGCCTGTTTCAATTAAACTATCAGGGCATAATTATAAAAATCAGTAATATTTTACGGCAGGGAATACATAAAATTTTGAATCTTCCGTAAAAATTAACGGCCGATAAAAATAAATAACCTTGGTGATTGACTAGGTCAAACAGGTTAAGCTGCGCCGAGTCCAAATCGATGAATTATTAATACTATGTATAGATTTTGTAGGTATACTGCACTAAGTCATGCTTAACAATTGTACGAGTATTAACATACAAATGACTATTGTCTCGAACGAATGACATAAAATCATGTGATTTGTAAATAAAATTTTGTATAAAACGATACAATATTAACATATGATCATATTCAATCATCACAATAGTTTAGTTAAATATCTAACTACAGAAACATTTTAGATAGAAATATTTATTTAATAAAAACTTGGCATGGGCGTTTTATCCTATATAAGTGTGATATGAAAAGGTTTAACGACGCCTATCAAACTTAATACTTATGTTTAAAATGAAAAGGGACCTCAAATGGAATGGTAATATCGACTAACTACAATACGGAATTGAGACAAAGGGAAAACCGCAATAACATAATTTTTAATGAGCATTTTATGCGGGGTGTGTAGTCGTAACTGTTTCAGGTTTAGAGGTATCTACGAGTATAATTTCATGAATGAAATTATAAAATAATATATTATTAATAACACATAATCCAAATTCAAAATTATGGATCTTGTATAAAATATTTGAACGAAATACTTTAAACGTAAATGTAACGTAATATTGGTAATAGCACATTAATTCATCATTTATAATATATTAACAATTTATTGCCTTCAGGAGAATCACCTTCATCTTTCTTCTACATATTTCCCAAAGTATTTATCTTTAGAAGAATATAAACATTTATTTCTGTCATTCAGTAGTTAGCACACCTTCCGTATTTTATTTACATATATGACATCTATGTAGTTCTAGTGACTGAAAAAAAAAACATGAAAGGACATTACTTAATATACTCGATTACTTATTATAGATTTCATCAATATTGAGTAAAATTCCTACAAATATTAAACTCTCTCATTGAGGAACAGCGTTAAGCTGAGTTATAGCGTAGCTTGACTGTTTGTGATTAATTTTACGTGGAGATTTACAACTCCGAAGCCCGCCGGTCCTTAGCTGTAGAGTACTAATCTAAACCATTAAACTTGCTACTTGTTTCAGTGGTAAATAAAAACTTTTACTACATATTTAAGTACATAAAAAATGATTTGGTTTTTATTTTATATTCAGTCCCCTTAAATAGTTGTATTTTAAACGTTCTCAAATTTTATGGGAAAGCTGAGTCTACTTCTTTTAACCTAATGACATCCTAACTGGAGTTCATCTTTGAACCTGCCAACAATAAACCCTAAAATATTAATTTTCACATTGACCTCAGTAAAATTCGTTCCAACTAATATCAAAGTCTCAACCTTAATACGTTATTTATACGAGCTTGAAACCAGCTGCTAACTATGGTTCGTTTTAATGTTTGTATTTTTATAAATTTAAATAGAGCGGTTAGGATGTTCATAAAACAATTTTGTTGATTTATGACAACCGTACCACCCATGTCGCCAACGAAAATAGAAAGGTTCAAGCGTGTGTATCATGGATGATACGAAGTAAGGAAACGGTTTTATCTTTCGTTTCGTTTTAAAGTGTACATTTATTAAGTTTGACGTATAAAAATATTATTCGCAGTTAAGTATATCAGTAATTAATACCGCAATGAAAATTATTACTTATAGGTAGGTAAGACTACATAAGAGTTACATTTATTATTATAATATTATAATATTTGCAGTTGAGTTGCTATATTATAATAATACTTTGTACGGGCTTCGTTAATCCCGGACGGGTCACTGATTTTGTATAATCTCTTAGAGTCTGATTTTACCTCGAAGTGTATTCTAAATTATTTATAATTATGTATTAGCTTATTAATGTTCATAATTTTTATCAATACTATAACTAAAATAAACGCAGCACTCCTCAGCAAATGTTTTATTATATATTTACTACAACTTTCAAAATTAATACAAAAAATAAACAATTGACTTATTAACATAAAGTAAGTATTAGTTATTTACGGCTAAATTTATATGAGAAGGAATTTAGTTGAATTTTTTACATACTTAAAAAATTATTAGTAAATTTAATTATTATTTCAACATTTTCTATTTCAAATTCATACACTTTGTTGAAGTTTCTTATAATAAGCTACAACTAAAAATATTTTTAATAAAAAAATAATGACTAGATATGAAAGAGAACGTTTTATCGAATCCATTACAAGGAAAAACTGCCACCTCTCATTTCTTACCAGCACGAATGTTCAGTGTGATAAATCTAAACCAATTTTACGCTGTCTCAGAAGCTTGTAGAGTCACTTAATAGAAAATATTTAATGAACTTCTTCCCGTTTTAACCTACGACCGGAAACACCTGACGTAGTGTAGTTCACTAATAAATAAACGTAATTTTTAATAAAAGCAAAGTAATATTCATAACCTCACATAAAGATACGAGGAAAAGCAGTTTTTAAAGGCACAATAGTTTCTGTTTTAATGCAACATCACTTTTGTATTTAAATATTTTATGATCTTTATATAGTGAAAAAATTTAAAAGCATTATGCACTACATTACTGTAATTTTAACGTAAAAATAAATAAACCAAGGACTACTTTGGTATTTTCGTCAGAAATAACAGTTAAGTTTGATTATTTATTTTTTAAATCATTGCCCGTATTTATTTCCCCTTCTTTGTACTCAACATTTTATAAAAGTAAAAATGAAATATTTTATCTAGTCAGTGGAAGTAACAAGTTAAAAAAAAACAGGAAAGCGGATTTGCCTGGGGCGCTCTTTCCCGGAAAGCTTTGGATCTATAGCGGTAACTAACTGCATGAGTCGGAACATGTATTACTACAAACAAATCCTAGGTTACGTGGGCTTTACTTTGCGAAATGTACAAGTATTCATCTCTGAAAGTTATGTCACGGATGATGCCTTGTATTTGTAAACGCCAAGGGGGTTTTTATATAAAACAAACGGCTTGTTTTGCAGAAATACTGTATTGTGTAATATTTTTGTGCATTTATTTATTGAAGATTGACTTTTGACAAATGTGTTTTGTCAAGTAATATTGCACGAAGAGGAAAAATACAACACTGTTCCTATTACACAGTGTAAACATCCCAATATCTCTTTGTTACAAGTGAGCTGACTTGGAGTCCGACTTCAACTTACATTTTCGTATTGTGGTCTATAAAACAATAATTGAACATATGAGCTGTATCAAACGTAATATTTCAAAGTTTTGGGTTATTTTTGAAATTTGAGTAAAAGCTATTAAACGATGATCAGATGTTCGTTATACATTTTTTACGAACATAATATGTGAGTGACTAACTGAAGTGCTGTCAACGTGTTAACAGAAAGAACAGCTGGCCGCCGGCATCATCGCAGCGGATGTGCTTGAAATAACTCAAAATATTCGACGTTGTATCCGTTACGCTCCACCAGGTGTCAAACGTTGCGACAAATATAACAGTTTGCCTTGGACAGCTCTTCAGTAAGAATTGATACCTGGGTATAAACAATATAGCTTCGCATAGTACTATTTAACATAATTATAGTTGTGTTACGCAGTATTGACGATGTTACTCCTTCATCATAAGTCAATTTGTACCTACTGGGAATGGGAATATATACCAATTAAACTTTTTTACACAATCATCTTTCAACACCAGTTAATTTGTTTAAAATATTTTTTCCATTCGATTGGATTGTTTCTTTTCGTATGTAAAGAAAGTAGTCTCCGAACAAGTTTTTTAATAAATTGTTATTTATTTTTCAATATCTAGTGATAGCTAGTTAAAAGAATTTTAATATTTTTCCAGAAAAAATTTAAGTGTTTTCGAAAATTTAGTTTCTACTTATACAAATAATAAATTCGCGTCGTATCAGAAAAAACGACTTAACATTTTATTGGGTAAAGTTATTTACAATGGTAAAACATTGTAAAGATTAGTATTAATTTTAAAAGTATATTACTGATAATTTAAGTATTTCTAAAAGTAAAGTTATTTGTATTCCTTTCATGTTAACAATGAAAAGAAGTTATAAAAGCGCTAACAAATAAAAAGACTTCATCTACCTAAGTTAACGAGGTTTCAGTACATCGGACGCGTTAGCGGCGTCGACGCCATCAATCTTTTCTTTGTTATAAACACACGAGCTGTTTTACTCGTAAACACCTTTAATGCTTTCTGAATTAGACCATTTTCGAAGTATTACAATATTCCTTTGATAATCTTTTTCAAACTTCAAAAGCGCAGCGAGTACTGTTTAGTATTTTGGTATTAATCTATCTCCGCAGTAGCGTTTATATTATATTGTACAATGCATGCGTTTTGTTGCTTTGCTTGTTGTTATGCTTGTATTCGAAAAAATATTGTTCGTAGGCTTAAACAAATTTTTCAAACTTTTTAGGGATAAAATATGAAATGATATTTTTAATACAAGTACAAATAAAGACGTCTAACTACTTCACTCATGACATTATGATGATGTTGAAATATTTATAACACTACATTCTTAATATAGACAAAGTACTGATTATCGTCACCTTAGTCTTTTTATTATGTATCGGTTTCATTAAACAAACACAATGTTTTAAATACTAATGTACAGCGTATGATAAATTTGAGATATCTACTTAGAAATTATATAAAAATGTGTACTATCTGTAATTATTTAATATGTAGAAAAATATTTACCATTTCATTTATTAAAGTAAGCATTGTAATACTTTTGTATTTTATTAAGTACGAATATTAAATATTAGATAGTTCATACTGATAATTATGTCAATGGGAATTAAGATATAATAAGATATAAAAATGAATTAAGGTACATTTCGTAGAACACGCAGCTTTAAATTAAGGTACACCAAAAACACCCTACACACTTTGATCAGGCAAATTGGATTGGCCTGAAAATGTACACGCATTGGAAAGATATCTCATTGGTAACACGTGCTAATAATTGCCTCTACGGAATTACGGTTTATTGGTTTGTATATAATTTGTATTCGAGTACAATGGCTTAGCTTTATTAATTGCTACACATTTATTAAGAACCGTAATTAAAAATTAAAGGCCCAGTAGTAAATTTATTGCTTACTAACTTATGTTGACAATATCCTGCCGGAGTAAAATTATTGTATCACTACATGAAATTAGAGCACACATACATTTTTAAATTGGTTTAACGGATAGAGACGTTACGTTTTGACATCTTATATCGAGTTGAAAACGAAGTATATAAAATTAAAACATTTAAATAAAATCAACTTATAAATTTTTATTACAATTCAGTCTGTTCATAACGGAAATGAGCGATCCAAAAAAATTTAATAAACTTAGTGCCGTACCCAATGCAGCCAGAAATTTCTTATATTTATTTTAAAGTAGAAATAATGTGTATAAATATAAAGTGAAAGTAAAAACCTATTATTTTGATACAGTAAACAAACTATTCCATTTCCTTTGATTTGTGTTTATCACTTACCTTATTGATGAAGCTCATTTGACGAATTCACTAAACAACTAAATCTAACACAACTAGAAATAACCACATTAAAATAATTATAAATGTTTTCTGCGTAAATTTGAAAGGGTTTTTAAGATTTTTTTTGATAATACGTTTTTAATAATCCTTTGTAGTTTTTCTATTGTAATATATTTACCACGTTTCAATTTTACTTTCAATGTATGTACGAGTACATTTCGACAATGCAATGTCTGTTTGACCTACTTCGATTTTAAATGCTTCTGTTTTGAAAGTCGCCTTTTTTTGGTAAACATTTCTTTTGTATGAATTGAAAAATATCTGAATAGAAACTTTCCATTTAATTTCAATTTCATTTCTATGCTTATTTGATTCTATCATAATTCACATAACAATCAAAAGTGAACAAAAAATCGAGCTTTTAATCGAGTAGCTTTTGAACGGTATTATCCTTGTCGCACAAAATAACATAAATCTTAGTTAAAAGTTAATTTTGTCAATCCGGGTAATTCCTCAAGGTTTAATCAGACTAAGTTGGATGTAATTAATGTTCACTAAGGGCGTATAATCTAGGAAAACTTCGTTTCAGCTCGCAATGAACAAACAGTAAAGTTTTAAACAATTTAAAGCATGTGACTAGGAACGTGAATTTGATAATTTTTCAATCGCAGTTATATATTGGAACATTTAGATTTTAAATGAAAATACAGATTCTTTCATTTAAATACGCGGATAATCATTAACAACGGAGCTAATTTATTCCAGATTTAATTCCAGGTAGTTTTCTTTACTAATTGGGTTGCTCATTCAAAAGAAAAACCCAGCGATTTCTCAAAAGCTACATAAAAGATCATGCTTCTGCCTCTATTCGTATTTACTGGACGTTAAAGTAATAAGAGTACTTGAGCTATTAACGCATTTCATGAATACTGCAATTAAAGATATGCATAGTATGTATACATAGTGTGTATTACATACATATATTACAGCGCAATTCATATTTGTTTTGTAATAATTTTAGGTCAATTTATGCTATTAGCATTGTAACAAATACTTATTGTATTAATAAGGAGATCGTAAAACGGCGATGAAGTATATCCATGTTATCTATTAAAATATGACTGTTTTTGATTTCTATAAATTATTTTATTGAGAATTGGAGTTCTGTTGCAAGTATTTGTAGTTACAGAATATTTAAACATGTTTATATGTATTCAAAACGATCGTCAAATATCACTAACGGATAAATTTCAATTGTTGTGAGCAATAGGCAATAAAATAATGAATTGTTTTAATAAAATTGGCGAGCTTTATTAATCGCGGCAAGAGCGAGACGCGTGTATAGAGTGCGGGAGCTTTCAACCAGTACGACGGGGGCGGCCGAAAACGCTTTACGTATCGCGCGCGGAGGGAGATCACATCCCTATATACAATTTTACGTCATTTACCTGAAAAAAAAAAAAACTCGGTCACACAAACTTTTTTATAACTTTATCTCAAAAATAACCGTCGTTTAATTTTATTCAAAATAGCACTGTTTTTTTTTAATAATTATAGCTATTTACTAACCAAAGATTTTTGTTTTAGATTATTTGATTATTTGAAAAGAAGCAGTTTAACGTAACAATTAATTTTTTATTTTTATATTTTTTTTTTACAATTGGATAATGAATACGTGGTTTTACAATTAGTAATATAATTATTATTCAGTATAAATGTAAGTATACAAATCTGTTTAACGTAATGTAACTATATAAATCAAATACATTTTATAGAATTATCTTTAACGGGATGGGGGAATAACATGATATAATCTAATAAAAGCTATTAATTGTACGAGAAATATGATAAATAGAATATTAAATTATTAGAGGAAATACTTGTCCTTTTATAATTTATTTGTAAACAATTTTATCTAAATTAATGAAAAGTTCGGATTACCCGTTTGAAAACGTTAATATCTTTTAAATTTATATAAAAGGAAAAGCTTTAAGTTTTATGTATCTTATCGATAAGTGTATACGCACGATTTTTTATATTTTTCCATTATTTTAAAATTAGCCAACTTTATTTAGTTTTTTTTTTGATGTTACCAAACAAAAGAAGGCGACACAAAGAGCAATGGAACACATTTTGCTGAGCGCCTCGCACCGCGTCCTATATTTCTAACGAGATGATGCGCCGGCTTGTTTCTGTCGGTTTGTAGCATGCTAGTCCCCTTACTACTTTAAACCATTAACCTGTAATGTTAAAGTAGACATTGCAGGATTACAGGACAAAGTCTGGTCATTTTTATTTGTAATTCATCATTATCATTAGTCGATAGACGTTCGCTGCTAGACGTAGACCTCTCCAAAGATCTCTTCGTCGATAGGTTTCGTATTGCCGCATCCGACGGCATCCATAGACTTTCACTAGATGGTTCCATCGTTTGGATAGACTTCTGCATTTGTTATCGTAAAAATATTTAAATGTTATTGCAATCCCTCTATGTGAACCCCTCTATGTGAATTAACACAGGTACTTTAAAGTACAAATATAATAAAAATTACACCAGTGGTTCAGGCAGCCGCTTTACTATTAAAATATGTCGAATTTACTTGCATGTACTTATTTTAGATATATAATCTAGGTTAAATCTAGAAAAAACTTTCTCTGTGAAAAACTATACCCAGAGAATTTTTTTAAACTTAAACATGTTATTTACCGTAATTTGTGGAACCATTTCAGTGAAACCATTAATATTATTCATATTTTAATAAACGTACGATTTTTATCACACACTAATTCTACATTCAGAATATTTACATGGACGGTGAATTAATAATAGACTACATGATAAACATCGTCTTGTATGACATATTAGTGATATTATATCGATTTTGAAAATACACAACCACCGAAAGTATTAAAAATATTACTGATTTTAATTACAATCAGTTTTATCTTTTTTATCGTGTTCACCCCCGGTTTTGTTAGGTAGAGGCCTTTATTAATCTTTTTATTTCAATCTCTCATACATTGGTTTCTAATTCCTTTCCCTAATTTCTCATTCCTATCTTCCATACTTCTCCTTTGTTACCATTTCCTTCTTTCCTACCTCTTGTCTCTTTCTCACTCACATTCCATTCCTTCTTTTATCCTTCACCT